>JABUQX010144626.1:0-19403 GCA_015478945.1 Trachelipus rathkii | reverse complement strand
TATATATATATATATATATATATATATATATATATATATATATACATATTAAAATAACCTTGAGGTATTAAATCTTCAAAGTGATTAGATTTATTATAATATTTTTATTAAATACAACTAATTCACATTAAATTATTGTCAAGCTTTCATGGGCATGATCGTCTCGCTTCTTCGGCAAGTGAGGCTATCATGCCCATGAAAAAGCTTGAATAATTTACTTAATTAGTTGAATTTCTAATAAATATATATATATATATATATATATATATATATATATATATATATATATATATATATATATATATATATATATATATATATATATATATATATATATACAGAGACTCACTCAGAGAGAGAGAGAGAGAGAGAGAGAGAGAGAGAGAGAGAGAGAGAGAGAGAGAGAGAGAGAGAGAGAGAGAGAGAGAGAGAGAGAGAGGCTTTTAATTATAAATATAAAGCAAACATATGTACGGAAGGAAAAGTGGTAGAAATGGAAAAGGAATCTTCTCTCTTCAGTCTTCAGATCTTCCAACTTCCAAGTTTCCAACTCCAGGAGGCTGAAGATAATCCCAATTTTTGGATCTCGAAAAGACGAAAAGTCTAAAATCCTAATTTTTCGGTTTATATTATACATGACATTTTATCGGGAGAGGAACGAAGAACGAGGGACGAAATATGGAGGAGAAAAAGTTTCACTTCAGGGTGTCGGGAGAGGGGGCTAAAAAAAATTTCCGGCCTTTAAAAACATTATTTTGAAAAAAATATCGGTTTTCGATATTAAGAAAAATATCCAAATATCGATATATCGCCCAAAAATATCAATATATCGAGCCAAAATATCGATATCTCGATATATCGATATTTTTTGGCCATCCATATTTTAGAATTGTTTTAGTGTAGGCAGTGCAGCAGTAATTTGGGCAAAAATATCTCCTTTAAAGGTTATATTACGGTTCCTAATACTACATGTACAATTAATAAAAGAAAGCGACTTAGTGAATCTCAGTATAGAGCTTTGGTAAATGAAAGAAGCAAGAAAAACTGTTAAGGAAAGTTTCCCATTTAGACATATTTTTAAGATCATCTGAAAAATCAAGTAACATTCAAAAGATTAGACTTAGACCTTTCAAGTGATAGCTTTTATTGTGGAGGAGATCTATCAACTTCTTTTAGTCAACCTTCTGACAATTTGGAATGCTCTGATTCTGGTATAGAATCATCAGTGATAGATTAACCGTTGATGATGTAACTGTGAGAAAAGTAAGTCTTTTATTTCAATATTTTCAATGAATTACAAGGGTGGCAAATGATATATCTCAAGTGGAACAGTTTTCATTGTGCTTCAGATACATTACAAAAATCAAGCCTTTAGCTATAACAGTAAACTTTCTTTCATTGTGCCTGTTTACGACGTCAATGGTCAAAGCTTTCCAAGACTGCCACAAGAAAAGTTCAAGGGCTCAGGTTCGATTTAGTAAATCTGAAAGGCCTGGGCTATGATGGAGCCTCGTCCATGAGAGGTGATTTCAGGGGTGTCCAGGCAATTTTAAAGAAATCCTTTCCCAAAGAAATGTACACTCAGTCAGTTAATAGCCAGGTGAATATTGTAAAAGGAGCATTATTAATTTTAAATAGTATACTACCGATTTTATTCATTCCATCATTGGTTTTAATTTCAAATTTGTTGGGAATGACCTACAATCCTTCAAAATACTTTCAAGCTAAAAACATCGACCTAGGTAGTGCAATTGAACAAGAAAACCCTACAAGGAAAACTATTAATCATCAAAGAGAAAATGCTGATTCCGAGTTTTACGAAATGTTCGAATCTTTGATGGAACTGGCAGATCATATAAATATCGAAATGACAGTGCCAAGAACAGTTGTTCTTCAGAGGGATCAACCCAATCCATTCTTTGCAGACTCGGAGACGTACTATCGACTAACAGTTTATTTACAATGTTTAGACGATATGATTTTTACCTTAAAGGGAAGGTTTATAACTCCAATGAACAAAGTGTTATCTCTAAAGTACGTTATTCCAACCAAAAGTAACGTTTCATTTGACAAAGTTCAATCAGCATTCGAATTCTACAGAGATGACTTGGTTGATTCTTATGATGAAGTCTTCCTGGGAGAATGGAATTATGGAGACAAAAGTGGAAATGATTTCAAGAAAAGCCTTAGAGTGCCCTCTCCGGATTAGACGAATACGCCGATTACTTGTTCCCAAATATTAAGATACTGTTGAAAATACTTGCTGACCTTTCTGTTTCTAAATCTTTAGTTGAACGAAGCATTTTAAACTTGAAATAAATTAAAATGTATTTGAGAAACACAACAATTGAAAATAGTCTGTATGGGTGTGTTTTAGGCTTTATTCGTATATATTATATATATATATATATATATATATATATATATATATATATATATATATATATATATATATATATATATATATATATATATATATATATATATATATATATATAATATATATATATATATATATATATATATATATATATATATATATATATATATATATATATATATATATATATATATATATATTTTTATTTATTTTTTTATTTATCTATATAAATATATATATAGTATATATATATATACATATATATATATATATATATATATATAATTATATAAATATATATATATATATATATATATATATATATATATATATATATATATATATATATATATATATATATATATATATATATATATATATATATATATATATATATATATATATTTATATATATGTAGCAATTTTCTCTAAATTGATTACCACTTAAAGGATGGGGAATGAGATTCTTTTTCTTACATTCTTTATTGCACAGAGACGTTTCAGTCTCAAGGATTCATGTAATAAAATAGTTAACTAGCAACCAACAAAAACCTAATACAAAAAGAAGAACAGACATAATTAGTGAGCGGGAGTAAGCTCCCAAATGAATTACAAAAAATGCTCCAACAATGTCTGTTTATTAATAACTTTTAATTTTAATTAACTTTATTAAATATCATTTTAAATTTATTAAATGTAAAGCACAACATGAAATTTGAATATCCTTACGAGATTTCTTAGCATAAATTTAACACATAGAAAATACTTTAGATAATAATTAATTAACACCATCCTTAACTAAAATTTAGTAATTAGATACGACACTTGAGTTTTAATGAAACTTACATGGATGATTTAACATAACTATAAAAACAATTTACCTTCACTAGAACTTTGCGAGCTCTCTAAAATGCACGGGAGCTGTTTGCATACCACAGGAAGTTTATTCAAATTATAGCCTGCAAAGATATTAAGTAGAAGGCGGTGCGCTTTTATACGACACAGTGTGTGTATAAAATATTATGAAGTTTTAATATATATATATATATATATATATATATATATATATATATATATATATATATATATATATATATATATATATATATATATATATATATATATATATATATATATATTTTAATAAATATTATTATTATAAAGACATTTAATAAGACTTCAAATGGAAACATTCTGAGAAAATGCACAAACATACGGCTCTTTTCTCAAATCACTTTCGTATTCACTAGCAAACTCAACCGCTAACTTTCATGTCTTCAGGAGCAATGATGCGGCCTTTGCTTGTTGGGAGGCAGGCAAGCGGTTGTTTACGCTTGCATCGTTGAATCATCGGATTGAAAGTTAGGAATGCATAGCCTTATAAGGTAAGGTATGAGATGCATTATTGAAACAGCGAAAACAGCTAAGAAAGAAGGAATGTGAAATATGCGAGTTTGAAAACGTTTTAGAGCGTTTGGTTCTAAAGGAGATTCCGATAAAGGACCCCCTTGTTAAAAGAGTCATCTTAAAGACTTGATTTAATTCGCATATGTCGCATGATCTTCGGATGAAGTGATAGTACGAGAGTTAGGAAAAGGCATAAGATGTCTAGGAAGTAAAGCCCTCCGTTGAGTTGGGGTCGGAGAACGTGGCAAAGATCTGATCTGAATGATGTTATCAGAAGGCGCATCTTCAGGTGCTAGTTGTATTCGAACGTTGGATGTTGGGATGACCTGAAGTGGGATGTTCTCAGCCGGGTTCGACACCTTTGGTATGCATTTCCTACAAAGGTATACTCTCTTGGTCCAAACAAAATAAGCGATGACAAGTACAGCGAGGAAGAAGATGGTTCCTGAAGTTCCTCCTCCGATATATGGGATGAATTTAATCTGAGGGAAATACGGGGTAAAAGGATGCAAGGACTGGTTTAAACGATCTAGTCTCTGATTCCAATGGATTTCCTTCAAGGCTTGAAACTTGGGAAACAAGACAGAAGAAATATTAGGTAAAGCAACATGAGATAAGAAGTTGAACAAAACATGATCAGAGTGAGAAATTAAAGAAGAAAGTGTTATATTCTTTTCCAAGTGGATAGGATTTTTAAACTGAAATTTGGCAGAAGTGAAAGCACAACCGTGTGGAATAGTGAAAACATAGTCCTAGACGTGTTGTATAGAATTGGGTTTCTCACATGCGGTGGAAGCCCTAGTTTTTTTTGAAAAAGAGATAAGTGTGAAATGTCCTAAAGTGACAGTATAAGGTTCCATAGATTTGTATTCTACAATGGGACAATGAGAAAAGTCATTGGTAAAATTTAGGATTAGGGCTAACAAACAAGACTGATCATCAATAGAGGCAAACACTTGGGATTGGGGACAAACTGCTAGTTTGCCTAAGTGTCGACAAAGGTTGTGTGCCGATTCTTTAAGGTAAGTGTATTTGCGTTGAACATAGTTCACAAAGAAATAGTTGTTTGGATCATTGTACATTACTCGAACAAGAGATTGGTTCAAAGGAAGATGAGTAGGGAAAGGTATGAGTTTGTGAGAAGTGAATTTCTCTACTGAAATAAAAGGAATTAGAGTGATTAGTTCATAAGGGCTAGCAGAAGATTGAAGAGTCCAAGAATAAGTTAGAAAAGATTGGTATGTCTTTGTTTCAAGGGGTATAACCGTGTGCAGTGAAATTGCAGCTTGAAAGAAAATATATCTTAAAGGTAAGGTTAATGCAAAAGGAAACGAGATTTGAATTTTAAATATGTAAAAATATAAATGTTTCAGCTTTAATGAAAGTTATTTAATATAATTGTAGACGCTTACAAAAGAAAATGAGATGTGAATATCAAATGTGAAAATATAAATGTATTAGTTTTAATATAAAATATTTAAATATATCACATTATGTACGTTGAAAGCAATAAAATGCGAAAAGCAATAAAATGTTAAAAGGTACCAAAACATTCGTCTATTGTCTCTTGTTTTATATCAATACCATTTAATAAAAGTTTGCAAGGCAGTCCCTAGATAATGATCACCTTAATATGAAAACTGTTAATGATACCTTTGACAGTCCCAGATATCGATAATTATCTGATAATGATACCTTTAATATGTGGAAAATGTCAAAACATCACATTATTCTTAAGTTTTTGCTGAATACAGCTCACTCTCACAGAAAAGATTGTTTGTTTTACAACGACTGATCACAGAAAAAAAGTAGAGCAGTGCAGGCCCCGATTCAAACACGTGTTAAGTTTTTTACTTATTATACATTTTTAATATATATATATATATATATATATATATATATATATATATAAAAATTAATAGATACACATGTATATATATACATATATATATATATATATATATATATAAGATAATAGCAAATGGAATAATAACAGAAGAGACTGGTTTCTTGATAAAAATAGATTGCACATTATGAAATCCTTATTAAATGGACCAATGAATATTAACTAAAAGTCTATTTTGAATCAATGAACATTACTATAAAACAGTGTAATTTGTTTTATCAGAAACTTCACTCTTCTTTTTTTAATCACATACGCCCCCCACTTAATAATATTTAAATAGGCGAACCAGTAAAGCCCCAATTATATATATATATATATATATATATATATATATATATATATATATATATATATATATATATATATATATATATATATATATATATATATATATATATATATATATATATATATATATATATATATATATATATATATATATATATATATATATATATATATATATATATATATATATATATATATATATATATATATATAATTGAGGCTTTTTCTAGTTCGCCTGGCAAAATATTGTAGTAAACTAAGAAAATTTGACAAAGTTAATTTAAGAAATTGTAGTTTCTGGTAAAAAACAAATTCGAATAACAATGCTAAACAGTTATTTTATCTAAATGAATTTTAAGATTTAATAATAATTGGGTCATTTAATAAAAGATTCATAATGTTATAAATATATTTTTTTATAAAATTTAGTCACTAACTTATGTTATATTCTATTTGCGTATATATATATATATATATATATATATATATATATATATATATATATATATATATATATATATATATATATATATATATATATATATATATATATATATTATATATATATATATATATATATATATATATATATATATATATATATATATATATATATATATATATATATATATATATATATATATATATATTTATATATATATATATATATATATATATATATATATATATATATATATATATATATATATATATATATATATATATATATATATATATATATTAAAAATATAACAAGGAAAGGAAAAAGCTAACTCTGTGTTTGAATCGGAGCTTGTTTTTTTTCTCTACTTTTTTTTTCTGTTGATCGAGTCGTTTATCAAAAACTAAACAATCTTTTTTTTTGTGAAAAGTGGAAACTGTATATATTCTTAAAAAGCTAAGAATTATGTGATCATTTTTTTCTGACATTTTTCATATTAAAGGTATCGGTATCAAGTTTCATAATAATGGTATCGGTATCTAGGTTTCATATTAAAGGTATCGGTAACTAGGTTTCATATTAAAGGTGTCGATATCTAGGTTTCACCTTTAAAGTCTTTTTAATTAAACCAGTATTTATTGTATTAAGGTATTAAGGTGTCGGTATCTAGGTTTCATATTAAAGGTATCGGTATCAAGGTTTCATATTTAAAATTTTCATATTTAAACCTTTAATGTATACATAAACCTAAGTTTATAGTTTATTTAACAAACTTCAACAACCTGCAAAATATCCTTCGCTTGCATAACGCAAAGTAATATAAATGAGACTGAGGTCTTTTTTTCATATCTTCTTGTTCGAAGCAATTTTTAAGTAGATTTCAGCACTTCGAGCAGTTAAATATATGCAATTAAAAGGAACCTAAAAAAGTTAAAATGGCAGGTTTTATGACTTTAAAATCTACTAAATATTTGTACGCCAGAGGTCGGGAATACTAATACGAGACCCTGGTTGAAGGAATAAATTTTCTTTCAAGAAAAATTTGTTTTGTCTTTCGACTCGGTATTAGTCTTCATCAGTAAACAAAAATGGTAAGTTTAACTTCTGATAATCAGGTGTACAAATAAAACTTTTAACATGGTATAAATTAATTAAGACTAGTATTTGTATTACTCATACAGAATTGTGAAACAATTATTCTTCTTGATTGTGAAAACATCTATTAAGGTATCCTTATTTCCGGTTGATCCTGCCAAGATATACAAATCCTTCGGCTAATGAGTTTCAGCTGTTTTCTCAAATAAGTAATTACAATTTTACAATTTAATAACTTTAAAATAACAATTAAGAATAAAACCATTTATTTATTTTTTATGTTTGACTTACTTGATCTTACAATATATATATATATATATATATATATATATATATATATATATTTTTTATTTGTTTTTTATTATATCAAAAAATATATATATATATATATATATATATATATATATATATATATATATATATATATATATATATATATATATATATATATATATATATATATATATATATATATATAATTTATATATATATATATATATTTATATATATATATATATATTTATATATATATATATATATATATATATATATATATATATATATATATATATATATATATATTGTAATGGGTATCTTCCCGCTATGTATTTTAAGTTCCTTGATGTTATTAGCTTTTACCCTTTTAAATCGCTATGCGGAGGCAAGGTTCCTTTGGGAAAAATCCCAGCTCAAACAACAATAAATTGGAAAGGAAAATAAGTAACACACACAGATGTAAATTTCCAATATAATAAATAATAAATATAACCAATCGTAAATTTTGTTTCCTATTACTAGTCCTAATTTTAAGCCTATTACTAAATAATATATATACCTATCAAAATATGTCCTTTTAATAAATGTAATTGTCAAATTTGATTCAAAATATACACAATCAGTATTTATGTCAAAATTATATACAAATTAAATGGGAACGATAATCTCCCTGGTTTAAACCTTATCCGGTTTGGCCTTATTTTCACGTCACAAATCCTTTGTCGTAACTCGTGAATGAGTGTCGTGATTTTGGTGATCAACACTCCTTCTTTGCCGTAGCAATTTCCTCTTACTGTTTTCCTTGGACCGTGATAATGCCCGAAAGTCTCGGACAACAGTTACCAGTTGTTTCTTTATGAGCAACATGGGTTAGCATGATGTGGTTCCTTTTGAATATGCCCAATGATCGAGTCTGTCGCAACAGTAAGATCATGTGAAACTATTTCGTTGTTAGTGATAATCTTAATCACGGACCTAGTTGATGTGTAAGACGTATCTCACACCTTCTGCTCGTTCAAGTTTAAAACCTAGTTTGACCTTACAGATATTAGTTAGGCCTCACACTTGTCCCCTATAAATAAAATAACCGAATGCCAAATACCATCGTTGTCATAGACAATAGTAATAATAATAATAATAATAATAATAATAATAATAATAATAATAATAATAATAATAATAATAATAATAATAATAATAATAATACTTAAATTGGTACTACTAAAATAACACATACACTCGTATTTACTTCCGTACCAACAACAAATATACTATTTACTTTCGCGTGTCATCTATGCCCCCCCAATTATACTAATAAAAATAGAGATGAAATTTATAATAGTCATAGTTATAATATATGATAATAATAACGATCATAAAATAAAAATAATTATAATAAATATAAATGCACTAAAAAAAACACCATTATTTCAATTCACAGTTTTACTCTCAACATTCGTAGCTTAACGTAACCTAACCTCTCGTGTGTGTGTGCTTCCTTACTTGCAAATTCCATGCATCACAGTTCTCACACACACACATGCACATATCCGCTCACATACATATCTATACACACACACAAATATATATATATATATATATATATATATATATATATATATATATATATATATATATATATATATATATATATATATATATATATATATATCACTTTTCAAAATACTCTTTTATTAACACTTCCTGCAACTATACCAATCTTTTCGTTAAACTACATACGTTGGCTCTCTACTTAATCATTATACACAAGTTTCCTTAAATATACACAAATTCAAATAATCATTATACACAAATTCAAACCCCATCCTTTTAACACATCCTACATATATTTAATTAAAAAAAACACTTCCTATTTCAATGCTAAATTCTTAATTTCAAAATCTCGAAACAATTTAACCTTAAGTTAAAAATCCCGAATTACCGGATTGTTAAATATTTGCAACGCCTTTAAAATTTCTTATGCGTAAATCTTAGTTTTAAATTTATTTACTATTTAAATAAGATGTTTAATTTATTTTTAGATTTTATACTTTAACAATTAAAAAGAACACAGGACTCATTTTTGGAATATTGGTAACAGAATGAACTTTGATTTCTAAAATAACATAAAATAATTAAACCTTTACTAGTTAAGAAATATGCTTACCCGACACCTGGGGAACACTGAAACATTTAAATTGGTTGAGCAAACCTGAAATCCTTTTAATGAATCACTCTTACACTGATCTTTAGTAACTTAATAACAATCCAATTCGTCACAATTATTTACTTCTCAAAATTCAAATTCTTTTAAATAACTACAAGAGATTCTCAGTTTAACTCTTTTCAAAAAGACGATATATTGATTCTCTATGAAAAAGTCTTTAACTATTCCTTGTTTTTTTCGTTGGTTCGTTACATTACCCCCCTTCCACTATTGGGAACCAATCTTAAAAAGAAAAGAAAAAAAAACTATCAATCAGAAGGATCAAACAACCTTTCCTAATTACCGACGGAAGCTCGTCTTCCCTCCACCCTACTCTCATACTCCAACACTCTCCTTTGGACGTTTAATATCTCTGGAGCTGGCCCTCTTGATCTCGTCATTGGTGGCTGGTACCCAATCACTAATCCTTGTTGGTTCACTCCCTGTTCCTCTCATTGATCGTCTATCATCATCCGTTCGGGATCTTCACCTACTTCCCGCAACCCCTCCTGAATGGACTTGGGGGTATAATAAAGAATGTTGTAATTATTTTGAACAACATCATTTACATTTATCTAATCAGTTGGCTTTGGTGTTTGCTTCCTTGAGACCATTTCATCCTCTTCATTACTGTCATCCGTAACCTCTATCCAAATGTATAACTGCCATCTGGAAACCTTAATGACCTCTCGAACCTCTGCAAGTTGAACACATCATCTGAACTGACATCCCACTGTGCTGTGTCCATTCAATCTAGTTGCTCATTTGAATCAACAGGCGATGATGTGAAATTTGTTTCTGTTTGGATTATTTTGTCTTCCATTATGACCTCAGTTTGAGTGCCCAAATCTTTCTTGTACCTAGGTGTTTCTATGGCTGTTTCCAACAGATCCCGTATATCCTTTTTATTTGTCATATGTTTCTTTTTCTTTGTTGCCTTCCTGGGTTGTCCTCCATAAACTACATAAGCTGGTGTTGGTTCCTCTTCTTCCTTTTCAGATTTTGTCTCCCACATCTATTCTTCCTCTTGCTGGTATTTGCCTTCTTCGTTCTTGAAATAATTCTGCAAATATTCCGGTGGATCTGCTCATACCTTCAGATGTGCATAATGAACCCTAATCGTCTTCCCATTTCCTTCGATATCATAAGTCATTCCACCTGCGATTACCTTGGTCACTACAAAAGGTCCCTCATACCTTTTGCTTATCTTTTTCTCCAGTGTCCTATCTACTGAAATAATTTTTCTTTTCACTTTCACCCCTACTGCGTATGGCAGCCAATTTGGATGACCCTCCTTCCATTTGTCCTTCTCTTCTCTTGAGATCGATAGTACCTTCCCTTCTTCATGTTTTTTGCACCATCAGTTTCTCCACTGGTGTTATCCCTAATTCAGAATGTTTTGTGTTGTTGTATACCATAACTATCCTAGGTAAACAATCATCCCATTCCTTGTCCTTTGCTACCGTATTCTTGAGGAACTCCTCAAACGTCCGGTTGACCCTTTTAACAACCCCGTTAGCTGCCGGTTTGTAAGGGCTGCTAAATATATGTTCGATACCGTAGGCTTGAAGCATTTCTTTAAATCTAGTGCTCCGGAATTCAACTCCGTTGTCTGTCAATACTTTATATGGTGGTCGTACAATTGTGTGGGAGCATTTGCCCTTCGAATGCTTTCGTTGCACTCCTTGCAGATTTGTCTTTTAATGGCCTTATTGCAACCCATTTGCTGCAATGGTCTACAGCTACCAAGCAAGCGTTGTTCACTTTTCTGGTTCTTGGCATGGCCATAACATCAAGAGCTACTTATTCAAAAGGATTCTCAACCTTGATCTTCCATATGGGTGGGAACATAACCTTGTGACCTATTTTATTCAATTGGCAAGTTGGACATGTTTGGCATATATCTTGAATGATTAAATGTCCTTTAGGGTGCCATACGTACCTTAAAACCAAATCTGCTAGCTTCTCAAGTCCTATATCGGCTAAATTCTGGTGTGTTACCACACAGATGCTCACCATCTGTTGGAAACCTATGACTGCTCTAAATTGTTCATTCTTGATCCATTTTACTAAGATGGCACCATTCATTTGTAGATATTCCCTATACCGATAATACTCCTTCAGCAACGCATCAGTCTTCCTAATCCCTTGTTTATTCTTAATTTTCCTTTTCAGCCTTCTGATGACCTTCGATCTCTCCTGTAATTTTATTATTTCCTGAACTGTTATCAAGTTAACATTCCTATCCTTATTATTCACTGTTAGATTATAAACATTTATTAAAAAACCGTCACTTACCTCTTCGGTATCATCTCCGTGTGCAATTATCCCTTCTCCGAAGTCCAAAATTGCCTCTGTTTCCACAAGATAATTCATTCCTAAGAGTAAACAAGCAGGGATGTACTCATCCTTGACAACGACCAATGGTAGTATTACTTCTCGAAACCTAGTGCTTATCCTTACTACCACTGCAGTTGTGCATTCCACAATCCTTGTAGTTACCCCGTTGACAGTAATTTACACTTTCTATTTTCTTTTAATATGTCCAAATTGGTCCAAATCATTGACAACTGTCTCCTGAATGAAACTGATGACGGCGCCAGTATCCAGGAAAGCCCATTTAAGTACCTCCCCGATAGAGACCTCCTGCCATGCCACTCCCTTTAATTTGTGGTTGCAACAGCCTAGAATGATGCCCTCTTTCCTTCATCATTAGGTTTATTCATAATTCTTCTTCAAATGGATGTTGTAATAAGTTATTTCCTGATGCCTCACTTTCTTCACTATCCGAGTGGTCCTCATCTTTATCTTCTGATAATACCTCCTGTTCACCAGATATTTGTTCATCGATTATTGTGTCCTCTCCCTTTGAGTCAAAAGTACCGTCGTCAGCCAATGGGTTAAAATGTGAGACCCTCCTAGTACCTGTAGATTGTTACACTTCCTTGCTTTGGGTCCAATGTAGGCGACTGAGCAACATGTCCCATGATGTAGCCAAATCTTGATGTTAAACTCTTCGCTAGCCACTAATAATACCTATGGTACCAGTTCTTTCCCTGGAGTCCTAATTGTTTTTAATATTTTTAGAGATTTGGGTCTCCTATCTAATCCATACAATTTTCGTTCGTTTATCAAGACATTTAATAAAAATTCCCTTAATTCCTGGTGATTCCTTTCTTTATTTTTAAATATTTATTTTCAAATATTTTTTTCCTGCTCAAGAATAATGAATCTGCACCACCTGGTACTAAGCTTACAACCTTTAATCTTTTTGGTAATGCCTCTGGATCAGTAATATCAACCTCTTTATTTGGTTTCCTCTGACAACGCGATCATGTGTCTGCGAAAACGTTGTACTTTCATGGGTAATAATGGATTTGAAAACTATATTTACTTAATTAAGTAATCCAAAACTCAAGCCAATTTGATGTCCACCAGCTTCATTGTGTGTAAGTATACCAATGGCCGATGATCCGTGTATAGGATAAAATCCTGACCTAGTAGAAAAAGGGAAAGCTTTTAATTCCCATCGTATGGCTAATAATTCACTCTCTATTGGTGATGTTTTTCATTCACATGAATTGAATGAGTGCGAGTTGTGAGCAATTACCTTTCTGCAGCCTTCTTGTTCTTGACACAAGCCTGCATTCATACCAAACCCACTTGCGTCTACATAGAGTTACAATTTTTTGCTACCTTTTGAGAAATCCGGAAATGCTAGTTCCACCGATTCTTTCATCAGTTCCTTCAGTCTTTCAAAAGCCTTAATTCTTTCGTCCGTCCATTCGATTTTATCTTTCCTTTTGCCTCCAACTAAAGCGCTGAGAGATGCTGCTACTCCTGAACAATTTTTAATAAATTTTCGTTGAAAATTAATCATTCCTAAGTATCGTCTTAGCTCTCCCACATTGGTTGGTCTCTCCAATTTGTCCACTTGATCCATGAATTCAGGGAGTTTCCTAATCCCTGTCCTGCTGATGATGTGTCCTAGACCTGGACCCAGCTGCACTTGCTGACTTTGACTTTGACGTTTGTTTCGCAGAACCGCTGTAAGACTTGCTCAATCAACATTAAATGTTCCTTGAATCCTTTTGATATTAACAAGACATCATCGACATAAACCACTACCTTGTTCCGGCTGAAGCCTGTTAATATTTACTGCATCTCCCTCTGGAATGCTGCAGGTCCATTCTTCAACCCGAAACTTAGCCTTTTAAATCGGTATTGGCCGCTAAGTGTTGAAAATGCCGTGAAATCCTTGCTCTCGTCCTCTAGCTGCATTTGATAATAACCTTTTACTAGATTTAAACTGGTATAGTATTGTACGCCATGATATCCAAAGATGGTTTTGTTTATGCTTGCCATCGAAAACCTATCTGCCTCGGTCACTTGATTTAAGCGGCGATAGTCAATATACAATCAAAGCGTCCCATCCTTTTTCCTAACTGGTACTACCAGAGAACTCCACTCTGCTGCACAAGGATCCACAATGTCTTTCAAGCATAATTCCTTCACTTAGTTTTCAATCTCTTCTTTAGTTTTTTGATCAAACCTCCTCGCCCTTTGATAAATAGGAGTATAATCATGTAGTCGTATCTTGTCCTACTGATGTCCGAATTTCCTTTACTGAATGCTTCTTTCCATTTATATAAAACATCCGTAATGTTCTCCCGTTGTTCCTTAGTTAATTCTTCCATGAAGTTAATTTCCTTCTGTAGTTTTTCCTTTGTCATTTCTTCCATTCTTCTTCAATGGTTCCTTGTTTCCTTGTCTCCTGTACTGTTGTATTTACTATACAATAATTACTTTGGTATCTTCTTAGGTTTTCCTCATCTACCACCAAATGAGCTATTCCTATTTTTTCACCCATTCCCAGTTTCAACTGGCTTGGTATCAACTTCTTTATTTGTATATTTCCTTCATCCTTGTTCCATTGTACCAATCCTCGTAATAATTTGAACCTTTTATTGTATCCTCTTCGGTTGTATTCTTCTCTCTCAACCAGTAACTCTTCAGGTTGGGTATCATAGTGCTTACCATTTTTGGGTTTAATTCCTTTAGAGCCCCATTTAACCTTAACTGGAACCCAATCGTTGTCCGTAATTATTGCTTCCTCTGTGGTGCTTACGGGGGTATTGACAAGACAACCCTCACACAATTCTCAGATCTTCCTGTTAAGTATACCTGTTCTCTTATATTATATTCTCCATGTCTTATAAAAGATTCGCTTCTTATATCTACTTCAATCTTGTTTTGCACTAAAAACGGCATACATAGTATTGTTTCTTCTTTTAGTTTTCCTACCACAACAAACTCCGATGAGCCATAATCAATACCATTAATGGTTTGCAATGTAAGTGTTTGATGGGATTCTTTCTGCATATAAGTTTGGGTCTCCTACTCCTCTTAATCTTATCACCCTCTTTGTTACTTTGGGGTTAGAAAATTTTCTAAATTGTTCTTCTCCTATCAAACAAAATTGTGAGCCACTATTTATTATTGCACTCATATCTATATTATCCAATTTTATCACAAATCGCATCAACGGAGTTATAATGAGACCTTGCTTACCTTGATCTTGGCTCCCACCTTCTGCTTGGTACAATCCCGTCGTTGTGTTGATTGTTTTTGAATCTTTATTCCTAATCTTAGGCATCCTTTGTGGTAGTGCGCTTGTGGTATTTTCAATTTGTTTTCTTACAAATTCTTCGGCCTCCGGATCCAATATCACACAACCTTGATTAACCGGGTTAGCTTCTGATGAGAAAGTTATTTCTGGGGTATCACTCCGACTTGTTCCCGGTGCTGACGGAGCTCCCTCGTTTCCCGAAATTAGTTGAGTCTCTCTTTTTTTCGATTCCTCTATTCCTCCTCTTAAGGGACAAGTGTCCCTCCAATGTCCAGTTTCCTTACACAAAATCATCTTCTTTTAAAGGTTCTTCCTTCACCTTGCTCCTGTCTGTTTGTGTCCTGTTGCTACCGCTATCTGTAGTTGTTTCCTGGTTCACATTCCCTTGTTTGATGGACGCTACTCTTACATCTCAAGCACCATCCTCTAAACCTCCAACAATCCCTTTTCATATGACCTATTTTATTGCAGCAGTAGCATTTGATCCTCTCATTTTCATATGTTCTCCTATTATTTCCTCTTGTACCAGGATCTCGCTGGTACACTGGTATACCATATCGAACCCTGTCTGCGTAAGTTCTTCCTCCATTTCCTTCATTTTGCAATGTTGCCCATATTGGTATGGACTCCTCCTTTGATTCATCTTCATGGTCATCCAATTTGTCCTCGACTTGTGCCCAGTTTAGTATGTCCTTCCAGCGGACCTTTGCGCTTTCCTTCTCATCTCCCTTCCTTATTTTAAATCTTCTTGCTATTCCTTTTGGAAAGCAATTTAAGAATTGTTTCTTTAGCACCTGTTTGTTCCTTTCCTCTTCTTTAGTGGCTGCCTCGTATGTCGTTTGCAATCTGAGTGTGAATTCTGCCAATTTCTCACGTTTCCTCATTTCCATTCTCCAGAATTCTTTTTGAAGATTGATTTGTTCACTCTCCTTTTCCTCCTTCCACCAACTCTTTAACCTGGCTATAATAGTACTATACTTTATCTTAGCGCTATAAATGCTATAATAGGTCCTTAAAACCGGGCCCTCCAGGAAGTTTCTTAACTCCACCACCCAACGGTTTTTATCTCTCTCTAATTGCTCCTTCGCATATCTCTCAAAATCTTCTATGAAAGCGTCAAACTTTTGTACTTTCTCCTTCCCATATCTTAATGGTTTTACCGCCTTTACGTTCGCCCTACTGAAATATTTCATAACCTGCACCATCTCTCCCGCCAATACAATAAAGATCATTCTGGCCGCCATATTATATTCCACTCCTGACTCTTCTAATTCTACGAGTTTTTTAGCCATTTCTTTCCTCCTTTATCTGGCTCACTCTCAATTTCAGATTTTTTTTCTTCAGTAGAACTGTCCTCCACTGTATATTTTCTTTCCACTCTCCTTTTTCTGTTTCTCCTTTTCCTATTCTTTCTTTTACCTTTAGTGTTGTCAGATACGGTCGCGTCCTCAAATGGATCGCCCATTTCCTTATCAGAACTACTATCCTCATCTGTGTCATATTTCGCCCTCTTCCTTGACACGCATTTCTTCCTGACATTCCGTTCTTGTTCCAGTTTCCATTTCTGAAATGCCTGCTCTTCAATTCTCACTCTGTTCCTTGGTTCTGCATTGGCAGTTTCTCCTAAACTGTCTGTTTTCCCCACAGTAGTAACTCCTGTTGCTTCGCTCTTTTGTTTTCCTCCGGTATCTCCTTTTATAGCTTTCAAAGCTTTGATCGCTCCCTCCATTATTGACAACATGCGGTCCACATCCAGATTTTCCTCTTTCACCATGGCATCTTGAAATTTTTCCAAGTGCCCAATTGCGCTCAGCTCCTCCTTTGGTTCTTCGGTCCCTTCAGGGATTAACTTATCTGTTTTATCCATATCTGTTACACCCATAAAAAAAAGACAAAAAAAAAAATATCTAATATATATATATATATATATATATATATATATATATATATATATA
Organism: Trachelipus rathkii; assembly: GCA_015478945.1. NCBI lineage: Eukaryota > Metazoa > Arthropoda > Malacostraca > Isopoda > Trachelipodidae > Trachelipus > Trachelipus rathkii. Next base: position 1,819 of record JABUQX010144626.1, on the reverse strand, counting down.
TATATATATATATATATATATATATATATATATATATATATATATATATATATATATATATATATATATATATATATATATATATATATATATATATATATATATACAAACAAAGAAACACGTTAAAGGAAAAAAATTGTTCGCAATATTATTCTTTTTTAAACAAACTCAACCACCTATGTGTTGTCCTTACTTTGATGGAATCAATTATATGTATCTCCCTTTTGATGTATAATAGAGACAACAACAAAAAATTCTTCCTCTTTTTTCTCAAAACTTCTCCTCCTGAATCGTGTTTGCTTCTAAGTACGCAAGAGAAACACGATAGAATGAAATATGGTTAACATAAAAAAAATATTGAAAAAATTCACAAATATCATATTTAAATATGGCAACAAACAAAAAATATATAAAAATCCCTTTTTTTGTTACCTTAGACTTACTCCATACACCTTTACTATATTTTTTAACTCCTCTTGCTTTTTACTCCTTTTTTAACTCCAAACAGTGTTATTATTTGTTGTTCCTTCCTTTTCTTCTTCCAAAGTCTACGGGCTACCACTTGTTATAGCAGGGGGCACCTCTTATAATGGGCTATCTGTCCCATTATGTATTTTAAGTTCCTTGATGTTATTAGCTCTTACCCTTTTAAATCGTTAGGCAGAGGCTAGGTTCCTTTGGAGAAAAACCCAGCTCAAACAACACTAAATTGGAAAGAAAATTAAGTAACATACACAGATGTAATTTTTCAATATAATAAATAATAAATATAACCTATAGTGAATTTTATTTCCCATTACTAGTCATATTTCTAAGCCTATTACTAAATAATATATATAACTATCAAAATATGTCATTTTAATAAATGTAATTGTCAAATTTGGTTCAAAATATACACCATCAGAATTTATGTCACAATTATATACAAATTAAATGGCAACGATACTCTCCCTGATTTAAACCTTATCCGGTTTGGCCTTATTTGCACGTCACAAATCCTTCGTCGTAACTCGTGAATGAGTGTCGTGATTTTGGTGATCAACACTCCTTCTTTGCCGTTGCAATTTCCTCTTACTGTTTTCCTTGGACAGTGAAAATGCCCGAAAGTCTCGGACAACAGTTACCAGTTGTTTCTTTATGAGCAACAAGGGTCAGCCTGATGTGGTTCTCTTTGAATATTCCCAATGATCGAGTCTGTCGCAACAGTAAGATCCTGTCCAACTATTTCGTTGTTAGTGAAAATCTTAATCACGGACCAAGTTGATGTTTGTGACGTATCTCACACCTTCTGCTCGTTCAAGTTTAAAGCCTAGTTTGGCCTCACACTGGTTCACCTAGTTAGGCCTCACACTGATTCTCCTAGTTAGACCTCACACTGGTCCCCTATAAATAAAATAACTTAATGTCAAATACCATCGTTGTCATAGACAAAATTAATAATAATAATAATAATAATAATAATAATAATAATAATAATAATAATAATAATAATAATAATAATAATAATAATAATAATAATAATAATAATAATAATAATAATAAAATAATACCTAAATTGGTACTACTAAAATAAACACATACACTCGTATTTAATTCCGTACCAACAACAAATATACTATTTACTTTCGCGTGTCATCTATGCCCCCCCTAATTATACTAATAAAAAATAGAGATGAAATTTATAATAGTCATAGTTATAAAACATGATAATAATAACGAATATAAAATAAAAATAATTATAATAAATATAATAAAATAAGAGTGTCACTGATAAATGCAAAAGGTGTGGGAAATGCAATTTTGAAATTGAGCAGCAAAG
>JABUQX010144625.1:10000-12500 GCA_015478945.1 Trachelipus rathkii | reverse complement strand
CAGGAAATTTTTTATAGAGAACGGATTTTAGCAAATCACAAATAAATTCCATGAAAAGAAGGGAAAGAATGTTAACTGAAAATAAAATATTTTTGTCGGCAATCTTTGTTTAGAATCTTTCTCAGAACTGAAGATCTGATATTTAAAGCTAGGAGTGCTCTTTGTGAACTAGGACTTAAAATGAATAACACTATCGAACAGAAATCTGGGTCGGAGTCAGATAGTTCAGCAGTTTCAGGAATCCTCCCTTGTAGAATTTTGTCAGATGAAGATGAAGAAGTCAAATTTGACAGATAATGGGAAAAATTGGAGCATGCAGAAAAGCGATTGAAAAAACTAAAAAGACAATCTACTAGTAAAAGACATTCAACCTAAATATCTTCTAGAAAAATAAAAGGTAGAATTCCATAAGTCATTAGATGGAATAATGAAAATCGACCGGAAATCAAAGTTAACAGTTAAAGAGGCAATCAATTGCTATCCTAAAATTTTGCAAGATGCCGCTTGCACAATTACAGCTTTGCCTCCTATTCAAATGAATGTTGAGATCTTATTTTCTGCTTTAAAATAATAAAATCGGATCTAAGGACATCGTGAAAGGAGGATTTTTTTGAAGTTTTATTTTTAAGAATAATTTTTTTGTTTTAATTTATATTTTATTGTCAGGCTGTTCAAAAATTCTTTTTAAAATTTAGGAAGAAGTGAATTATATATATATGTAATAATATATATGTAATAATAATATATGTATATATATATATATATATATATATATATATATATATATATATATATATATATATACTATTATATATATATAATATATGTAATAATAATATAATAATAATAATAGATATATAATATATATATATATATATAATAATAATATAATAATAATAATATAATATAATAATATATATAATAATAAATAATATATATATATGATATATAATTAATAATAATATATATAATAATATATATAATAATAATAATATATATATATATAATAATATGTATATATAATATATGTATAATAAATATATATATATATAATAATATATATATATAATATGTATATATATAAAATAACAACATATATAATAATAATAATAATAATAATATATAACAATAATAATAATATAATAATATATATAATATAACATAATAATAATAATAATATAATAATAATAATAATAATATATATATATATTAATATAATATATATATATAATAATATTATATATATATAATATATATATATATATATATATATATATATATATATATTTATATTTATATATATATATATATATATATATACTATATATATATATATATATATATATATATATATATATATATATATATATATATATATATATATATATATATATATATATATATATATATATATTTATATATATATATATATATATATATATATATATATATATATATATATATATATATATATATATATATATATATATATATATATATATATATATATATATATATATATATACAGTATTTAAATAAAAATCTGTTTTGAATAAAATTATGTTATATATGTTCAGGCAGCTCATAGTTCAATGAGGAATTATTTTAAACTTTGGGATGAAACTAAAATATAATTTTGTCTTTTAGAAAAGAAAATTAATAAATTACTTGCGTAAATGTACAGGCAGATTCATCGTTCAAGAGATTATATTAAAATTTAGGAAGAAGGTGAATTATTATTTTCCTGTATTTCTTAAAAATTCCTATTTTCTATAAAATATTTTCTGTTTTTAATTCCAAGTTAAAAATGTCATTAGCAAACATTTAATTTCATCATACCATCAAAATTTTGTAACAGAATTAATGATTTCATAAGTGTAAATGGAGAAGGAATTATAACTAGGGGTCGGAGCCGGAACAGAAAAATTTTAAAATGCCGGAGCCGGAGCTGGTAAATGTATAAAATGCTGGAGCCGGCCGGGCCGGGTAATTTTAAAATGCTGGAGCCGGAGCCGGAGTCGAAGCCGGATAGTTTTAAAATGATGGAGCCAGAGCTGGAGCCGGAGTCGGAGCCGGAAAAAAAACTGCCGGCTCCGCAGCCCTGCTTACCACAATGGAAAAATAAAACGAAGTAAAAAAATTGACAGCAGCAATAACTATTTAAAGATTAGCGAAAATGTCATAAAATTTCTATGAAAAATGAAAGTACCACACTTGTAAAGGAAAATCTTTAATATATGGCAATTAAAAAATACAATTACATTCTAATATTAAAAAAAATATATAGGCAATTTATACAGAACCAAAGAGAAAGTACTTAGCGACAATCGCTGATTTCTTCTTTCTTACTTTATAGTTTATACATATTATACTTATGGTTTAATAAAAGCATAAATTTAAAATAGTTACTCAACATTATCACGATAATAAAAAATTTATTGCACTTTTAAAGCTAATAAAAATCTGAATAAAAAGCAGAAACACACACACACATATACAC
>JABUQX010144624.1:15000-17500 GCA_015478945.1 Trachelipus rathkii | reverse complement strand
TTCATGAATAGCAAACATGTGATAATCTTTTTGATTAAATCTGTAAAGAGATTCTAATGGTAACATTTTCTTAAGTAATGAGTTTACTTTTCATATTTTTGTAATTGTCAATGAACATAATTGACATATTTTGTCATGGAATAAACCTACTTATATTGGGAAAGAGAGAGTCATCTATAGTCACCTCATGTCTTAGCGTGGTTCAAACAAAAGTCTATAGATCATTTATTGTAACAAACCATATTAATCACCGGAATCAATTCCTTGAACCCTAATTTAAAGAGGATAAGATTCTTAGAACTTCAATGGTGAAACGTACCATCAGGCAAAAAGTTTTCAAGAAATCCATGAGAATAACTTTCCCGAACACCTGATCTTGTTTATAAGGTCTACTGATTTAGCACCATTAAATTTTTCCTCGGAGTTCTTAACGACAAACGTGAATTGTGAACGGATTTACATGGTCCTAATATTTTGGTTTTAAAATCTTTGTACACATCATTTAACAATGCAAACGATGTGTTTGATCTGTAAAGGAAATGATTGTGATCACAGGGGATCTAATTCATATATTTCTGAGCTGTAAATCTAAGTGATGATAAATAATTATTCTATTCAGTGATTAGAAAACATATGTGTCCTATCTTTGAACTAAATAGTTGTCATAAACATACATACACACACACATACATATATATATATATATACACATATATATATATATATATATATATATATAAATATATATATATATATATATATATATATATATATATATATATATATATCCTTATATATATATATATATATATATATATATATATATATATATATATAACTATATATATATACTATATATATATATATATATATATATATGGGAATCGACCGGCAGGGAGACCGAAGAAGAAAAAAGTGAATGAGACAGTAAAAGATTGCCTTGAGGAGAGGAATATGAGTTTGGCAGAGGCGAGAAGAAAGGTGCATAACAGGAGTGAATGGTGAGGTTTTGTGACGGGGTATGGTTGTGAGCCCACCTGGGCCAAGGGATGAACCCTACATTGACGAAATGCCATAGTGAAGGGTCCGTCGCAGTCCCTTGAAGCCCTAGAGTGGATTTTTCTGGCTGCGAGTTCTCACTTAAGGGAATAAAGGGGGCGGTAAAGGCTGTGTGCCTTTCTTTTCGAGTTGCGTCATATTCTTCTACTATTTTTTCGGTTTCCAGTGCATGTGACGCACCTTACATATGGGAAAAGAAGGTTGGTGATTATATATATATATATATATATATATATATATATATATATATATATATATATATATATATATATATATATATATATATTAACCTTTCTATACTACCTATACAATATATATATATATTATATGCCTTATGTATGCTAACCATTGTAGCTACAACTATATATATATGCTAATAATATAACCTTGTATGTATGTATATGTACCAACAACATATATATTGTATATATTATATATATATTAGATATATATATATATTCTTAACTATATTATATAAGATATATATATTTATTCTTCTTATATATAATATAATATATATATATATATATACATAATAAATATATATATATGTATATATATATATATCTAACTATATATATATATATATAACTAATATATATATATATATATATATTTATGTTATATATATATATATATGTATATATGCTATAATATAATAATAACCAACTAATAACCTTATGTATACAACATATATATATATATATATATATAACATATATATATATAATATATATCCAACCAATATATATATATATATAAATATATATATATATATATATATATATATATATATATATATATATATATATAACATCGAAGTACTCTTTATATTCCTTCTCTATCTATATGTAATAATATATTATATATATATTTTCATATATGAAATATTTTTATATAAATAATATAACATATATATATATATACTTATATATATATATATTATATAATATATATATATATATATATATATATATATAACCATATATTATATTATATAATATATATATATATATATATATATATATATATATATATATATATATATATATATATATATATATATATATTATTATATATATAAACTAATATTATATATATATATATATAATATATATATATATATATATATATATATATATATATATATATAACTTACTCATATTTTAAAAATATACTATATACTCATATAACTATATATACTGCTCTTATATATATCTCACCTCTTTTATCTTCCAAAACTGTCACATGACAAGCTTTGATATTCAATCTTTGTTTACGAACATCCCAGTTAAAAAAAACTATAAATATTATTATAAACTGCATTCTCCAATCTGCATCTTCTATCAAATAACCTTAACAAAACCTAATTCAATAAACTTTTAGATCTAGCCACTCAAGACATTATATTCCTCCTTAACCATCAACTCTACACTCAGAT
>JABUQX010144624.1:5000-10000 GCA_015478945.1 Trachelipus rathkii | reverse complement strand
GACTCGGAATTAAATTTTTTTCTGATATGAAGCTTAATGAGTATTTAGGTACTGATCACATATAACATAGTCATCTTTTACAATTATTATGAAAAAATGTCCTCCACGTTGGGATTTGAAGTTTTCAGATATTGCTATTATTTAAATTATATTGAACATTTTACAAATTGTTGATTGCAACAAACCTTATATGTATATACTAGATTGTTTTGCATAGTTCACTTAGCTCTTCCATCACTTTCAGTCCTCTCAGCAACCATATTCGATCGAGGTATATCAAGGTCTGATGGTGCCCGGTTTCAGTGAGTTTTTAGCGACTTGAGGGCACTAGTACACACCAATTCAGTGATGCCGAGATGGAGAGTCGCCATTAGATTTCTGATTAGTGAACCTTGCTTCTTGACACTTGTTGGTGATGAAGCTTACTGGAAGCTCCATAACAGTGTGCCATGATGGCAATAGAAAGTACGCAATGAGGGTATATATAGCTCTCGAGTTCCATCGTGCATTGTGTAATGAAGGTAATTTTTTCCACTTGTTGACCGCCAACGTACCGTGCTTTTTCTAATGTTGAAATGACTTGCAGATTTCAAGCTAGAACTTGAATTCGTCCCTTCAGCCGAGGTTTTCGTCAACATTAACTTCTGTCTGTGCCTTGTATCCACTTTGTAGCTCTTCGAAGTTTTCAAACAGTTTATCGATCAACTTGTGCTTTAGACTCGGTTTGGAGGTAGTTTTAGAAAAGTAGTAGTACAGAAGGTGCCTCAATAATCTATCTAAAATGTGATGCTGACATCCAATGTATTGAAGCATCTATAAAACCTTTCCAACTATCGTTCTCTGTAGTCTTGCAACAACGCCATTTGATCTTTCGCTGCTCACGGATGTCGTGTCACATATAGTCATTTTAATGCTTGCCCAAGCATCATAGTCATGAGTTATTTTCTTTAGTGCATCATATACATCATGACAAAATCCATTTTTATGACCCGGTCACTTCAACTAAAATCTCTCTAGTCGGGCTTTTCAAACAGAAAACTTGGTACTTATTTTTTAAAAGTCTTTTCCCATCGAAGTGAAGACAGATGTCCTTTTCTTCCTTCAGAAGTTTTTTGATATCATCCATCTATTTTTCCCGAAAGTTTCACTACTATTTGGGATTATTGCCGATGCCATTGATATCTTGCGGCTCAGGAAATTTGTACAATCAACAAAATTTTTAAGTATTTTTAGCAATAGTTCAAGAGCTTTCCGTTGTTTCTAAGCATTCAGGTTTTGAATGATCACTGCAATATGAAATGAGAGCCGTCTTTGTTCAAAAATTTTTGAAAGCCTATTTATTACACCTGGTTTGTATATCCTGAATAAATCTGTGCAGTGGTAAATTAAATCTAGTTTGATATTCTTCATACTTGGCAATGCCTTGAGGCGAGTGATTAAAATGACCTACGATTTGGATATATATGGATATATGGATACATTTTTTTCACGTCTCTTTGTTCAAATACCGAATCATTGAGAACTATAGTTGCAAAGAGTGTAAAAAGCAAGACAATGCCTGGAATCACCTGCTTACATGCTAACTCCTGCAGCTATATTATTAGGTGCCATACTATAACATGAATTTGATTAGCAGAATATTGAATTCTTCCATAACACATTTTGGAGACAATCACTTATATTAGATGCAGTGTGAGATACGTGAAAAGGTGAAACTCGAAGGATAGCATTTACATTCAATAGTCCAATTATTACAAGTCTACAAGGCAAATATATCACTGCTCACTTAATGAGTTCACGGGTATATAATTATCAAAACATATTACATAACATGACTAACGAAACATTGCCAAATGACTACCTCACCGTGACTATCTGAAAATCTTAACATATCTTAGGCTCTACGTAAAGATGCGCCGCTCAATCCAGTTTTCTTTAATTAAATAGAATTAAGGAAAAACTGAAATTAAAAATCAATGCTTAGAAATATTGTCTTTGAAATATCATAAAAGTCGAATAAAAATTATTTTCAAATTGTTATACCAAAGAATCGGTCAAAGAATCGGGTACAATTTGTCGATATATATATATACATATATATATGTATATATATATTTATATATATATATATATATATATATATATATATATATATATATATATATATATATATATATATATATATATATATACTCTATATATATATATATATATATATATATATATATATATATATATATATATATATATGAAGTTGAGGACGAGAGATATATATGTAAAATATATATATATATATATACATATATATATATATATATATATATATATATATATATATATATATATACCATATATATATATATATATATATATATATATATATACACTATATATATATATATATATATATATATATATCTTATATATATGATGGATATATGATGTGTGTGGTTTTGATGGTGCAAGAAGAATAGGTATTTGGGGATGAGGTTATTAGTGGGAGGAGGTAATGGGTAGGGTGAAAGTTGAAGAATGGTAAATCTGCAGGTATAGATGAAATTACTAATGAAAAATGATAAAGAGCGGAGGCGAGATGGTGATTGATTGGATTTGGAGATTGTGTAACAACAAAGCGTTTATGGAGGTATAGTTCAGAGGGAGGAGAGAGGTAATAGTACCCTTGTATAAGGAGTAAGGGGAGAAAAGGGAACTTGTAGAATTATAGGCTCTAAGTTTGTGTGTGAGTGTTTGTAGGAAGGAGTATATGCTGGGTATTTTGGTCCTTGAAAAATTGCGCGTCAGTGACTGAGGGACTGATTGGTGAGAACAAGGTGCGTTTAGGGTGGTAGGATGTGTGGATCAAATCTTTACATTGAAACAAATGATTGAAGAAATGGGGAGAAGAAGAATAAATTGTATTTGGAGTTTTATGGATTTTTAACAGGCGTATAGAGTTAATAGGAAGCGTTATGGCGGGTGTTAGTGATATATGGTAATGGTGGTAGAGGCTTCTGAATGGAATCAAGTATGTATGACGATAGTGAAGCGTGTGTAAGAATAAATGAGAATTGTGTGGTGGTGGTTTAGAATAGCGGAGTAAGACGGGGTTGTGTTATGTCTCCTTGGTTATTCAATTTGTGTATATGGATGGGGTTATAAGAAAGGAATTTGAGGTGGGGATGGCAGGAAATGGTGTTAGAATGGTGGAGAATGGAGTTGAGTGGAGGTGCCCTACCTATTATATGCGGATGATTTGGTTCTGTGTGGCGAATCTGAAGAGGAAGTTTGAGAAGGATTGATAGAGAATTTGGCAGGGGTGTGTGTATGAAAGGAGAAACTGAAGAAATAAACGTGGATAAGAGTAATAAAGGTTATGGATTTGTGAGTGAGGGCACTCCTCAGTGTGAAGTTATATTTGTTAGATGGTGAGCAGCCAGAACAAGTGTCTGAGTTAAATATTTAGGAGTATATGTTGGATAGAAAGAACGGACACGTGCAGGTGTAGTAGGAAGGAGAAGTTGTGTGAATGGCAGGAAGGTGGCTGGTGCATTAAATCGTTGGTGAATCTAAAGGGACTAAGTCTTGAGTGTGCTAGGGTCTTACATAGGTATGTTGATACCTGTGTTATTGTATGATAGTGAGACTATGGTCTGGAATAAGAAGTATAGATCTAAAGTTCAATGTGTTCAGATGGACAATCTTAGGGTGTGTGCTAGGTGTGAGGAAGGTGATAAAGGAAAGGAATGAGCAGTATTTAAGAGTGGTGTGGTGTGAAGAAAGGGGGTAAATGAGAGAGAATAAATGAAGTATGTTGAGATGGTTTGGCTGGTCATGTGGAAAGGATGAATGATGGTAGGTTGGTTAAAAAGCGGATGTATGAGTGGTGGTGTTGTTTGGGAACCGACCGAAGCTGGGAACCGAAGAAAGTGGATTGAGTCAGTGAACGAATGTCAGAAGGAGAGAGAGAAATAAGAGTTTGGCAGAGGCGAGAATAAAGGTGCATGATAGCAGAGAATTGGCGGGGGTTTGTATGGGGGCATGGTTGTATCCCACCTGGGCCAGGGATGAACCCTTACATTAACGATTTACCATAGTGAGGGTCGTCACGGTCCCATGATGCTCTAGGGTGGATTTCTGTCTGTGACGAGCTCTCACTAGTGTTAATATATGGTACAGAGGGGGCGGTAAAGGAGCTGGAGAAACTTTCTTTTCGACGTTTATATGTTCTCTGCTTTTTGCTTTTCCGATGCTTGTACAGCACCTTACCACCAATCTTGAGGCAAAGAGGAAGGTGAAGAAAAGAAAGAAAGAAATATATATATATATATATATATACCTTATATATATATATATATATATATATATAACACTATATATATATATATATATGCTGCTATATATATATTTCCTTTCTGGCTGTGAATTTAAAGTTGCTGACTCATGATTTGATTATGTGGTCAAGAGGAAAACATTTAATTCATTAAACTTTTCTATAAATTATTTACAGCACCAATTTTATTTAAGACTTTTTATTCAACTCTTTATTTGTTCTTTTAATTTTTATGTTCAATTTATATATATATATATATATATATATATATATATATACTCAACATATATATATATATACTCTTATATATATATATATATATATATATATATCTTCTATATATATATATATTTTATATATATATATATATATATGCTATATATTTCTACTCTATATATATATATATATATATATATATATATATATATATATATATATATATATATATATATATATAATGTACTTACTATATTAAAACATATATAACAATTATACTTTGCTATATATATATATATATACATATATATATATATATATATATATATATATATATATATATATATATATATATATATATATATATTGAGATAGTATATGTATAGAGATTTAGAAATAAATATATATGCATATATATAAATATATATATATATATATATATATATATATATGC
>JABUQX010144623.1:15000-26237 GCA_015478945.1 Trachelipus rathkii | reverse complement strand
GGTGCTTCGTTCGATCAGTTTGGGTGTTTAACCGTTTCGCGTTTATCGTGAAACGCTTTCGCGTTTTCGTGCGCCGCTTCAGTGGAACTTTGTTAATGTTAACAGTTTATTCGTGTAAGTTGTGTTAGATTCGTCGTTTTGTGCATTATTTCTTAGTTCTGGTAATGCTATGTTAGCTTTATTAATGTAAAAACAATGTTACGTTTAGCATATATTCGTTGGATGTCTAAGAACTTATCTTTGTACTATGTTATTGTTGTTGTTTATTTGTTGTTGTTGAAAATATATACCCCATTGAACTGATATGGTTCATTTCGTACGTCGTATTCTTGTTTACTTTCTTCTGATTGGTTGAAAGAAAGAATCTCATTACATTTAAGGGATGTTTATATACTATTTTCTTCAGTAGGATAGTTTTCTCTGGTGTTGATAAATGACATCTCCCACATCTCACGCTTGTTGTTGGTCTTCTGAGGGTTTCGTTATTCCCAACAAGTGTCATTTATATTAAATCTTAAATAATTGTGGCTGCTACATTTGCTGGTATCCTGCAGAGGAGTCAAATATAATAAGTGTGCATCACTATGCGAATTGGTTAAAACATAAAATCATTTTTTTTCGTTTAGAGTTGGTATTTTCTGAAAGGAGGCGGAGTCTAAAAGAGATAAACCTAAAACTTTGCTTTATTCGTCTTTACTCGTTAGGTATTATGAGGGGTTAGGCATGCGTATGTTTATTTTGATAAATGTTACTGTATCAATCTGTAAGATTAACGTTAATATATTAGAGATATGTTTTGAAAAAAGTATAAATAGGTTGCGTTTTGTATGCTTATTTTGGTTACTTTACCGCTGTTAAGTCTGGAACTTTCATTATATTACTCGGGATTTATTTAATGTGGTTGTGTTGGTTTTGTCGTTTGTGTACTTATTTTCCTAGTTCATATGATGCTATGTTAGCTTTATTATCGTTGTGAAAACATTGTTATATTAACATATATTTGTTGATCAGTATGATAATCGGACAAGGTTATGATACATTTTGCTAAATATTGAAATATAATTAAACCTAAAATTTACGGTTTATGTTAGAGATATGCTTGAAAAAAGTAAGGTTAGGTTACGTTTGCATACCATGTTAGTTATTTTTACTGGTGTTAAGTGTGAATTTTATTATCTTAACAGTTTATTCGTGTTTAAGGTGTGGATAGGTTTGTCTGTGTACATTATTTTCTTACATGTTATCATGTTAGCTTTATTGATGTGGAAACCTTATTGTGTTACATTCGTTGATCGTATGATAATTAACCACTGTTGTGATAAAATTTAGTTAATTATTACCATGTTGGTGTAAAAATCTTTATCATTGCTCTTAGAACTATGTTTGACAAAGTGAATAGACTTACGTTTTGGTTGTTATGTTAGTTACTTTACTGATGTTAAAGTCTTGAACTTTGTTAATGTTAACAGTTTCAAACTGTGTTTAGGTGTGATAGGTTTTGTCTGTACATTATTTTCACTAGTTCATATTGCTGCCATGTTAGCTTTATTGATCTTGAAACTTTGTTACGTCAACATACTCTTGTTTGATCTTTGTATAAGAACTTGATTTTATGTTATGTTTATCCAAGTGACATAAATGTGGCTCAGATCAATGGATCGTAGTCACAGATGGTGGAGGAGGGGTTGGATAGTGGTTGATTTAAGCCAATTTTCTACTTTGGGGTATAAAAAAACATTACAATTTATTAAGTGACTTAATCAATAAATCAATGATCAATAGATCAATGATCGTGATCATGATTGAATTAGGAAGGGCAGATGAGGTGACAGTTACCCAATTTACTGATTTAGATATGCCATGTAACAAATTACAGTAAAGGTGAGTATGATCAATAGATCAATCGATCAATAAGATAATAGATAATCAGATCTGTAGATAGATGAGAGGAGGACCAGGACCAGTGGTTGATTTAGTGATTTACTGCAAGGTATGTAAACATTACAATTTTTAAATAAAGGTGATAACTTAGATGACTTGAATTCATCGATCAATAGATCAATAGATCATGATTGGACAGGAGGTGGTTGGTTGGCTTGATTTACTGATTTTGGTTTAGGTATCATAAAACTAATGATTTTATTGCGTCTGACATGTCAATAGTCAATGATCAGCGTCAATAGATCCACAACTGGACAGGAAGTGAGATGGTGGTTTGATTGAGTTACAACAAGTTATATAAAACATGACAATTTAGTAAAATTTTGACTTTATAATGAATCAATAGATCCGTAGATCAATGGATCAATAGATCACAGCTGAAAAGAGAAGGTGGGTTTGAAAAGTGGGTGGGTGGTTTTGATTTACTGAGATTTACTATTTAGGGTATGTAAAAACATAAAATTTGTGTTATAAACATGAAAATTATAAAAAAAAATTTAACAAACAAAAGTTTTAAAAGAAATAAAAAAAATAATAATAAAAAATAGAAAAAAAAAATTAAAAGTTAAATAAAGTTGAAAATTAAAAAAAAATTAAAAAGTTAAATAAAAAAATTAAGCAAAGTATAAATGTATCAGCTTTCAAAAAAAAAAAAGTTAGAAATCTATCCTTCAAGACACTAAAAAATAAAAAATAAAAAAATAAAAATAAATAAAAAAAATAAAAATAAAGTAAAAAAAATTTATTTAAAAATAAAAATACTAAAAAATAAAGTTAACTTTAAAGTATAAATGTAAAATAAAAACTTATAAATAATAAATATAGAACTTAAAAATATATGTTTCATCTCGGCATTAAGAGAAAATAAATTAAAGTTTTATAAATAGAAAATGAGATTTGAAAATATAAATGTTAGTCTTCCACATTTAGAAAACGGGTTATCTTTATAAGATGCAATGCAATTGACAACCTGCACATGTTACTTACAACAGAAACAGTTATATAAACAGTAATGATCTTTGTCCTATTAAATGATTTTTTACTAACTCAACCACAGTGGCTCAAGCACCGGTGCCACTACCAACTCCGTTTCATTCCATGTTCTTCTTCTTCCTTCCTCCCTTCCTCTTCCTTCCTCCTTCTTCCCTTTCTTCTTCTTCTTTTCTTCTCTTTTTGTACTCTGTGCATTTCTTCTTCACTTACGCTAGGGACCCCCTCAAATGCTGGGGTCCTGGACATAAACCGAATCAAACAACTCCTCCGTCTCCGACTCCTCAACCCAGCCTCAAGTTTCAGTCTTCTACGATCATTTTTAATTTTTTTTTTGTGAGGCAGCGTCCCCGCTTACGGGGGGACGCAGAGGACATAATCTCGTCTCCGGCAGGGTACATCATCCTGCTCACATCCACCATTTCCATTACGTTTCGCTAACATGGTTTCAGAACGAATTTGACCTTGGCGCTAAAAGTCAACACCCACGTAGGTGACTAAGGTGCCAAAACTCGTCTGTGATCGGTTTATCACCATAATGACCATATACCAAGTTTCAGACCATTGCTCTATTCCTTCATATAAAAAGGGTGTGTGCGTGTGTGTATGCGCGCGCGCGCGTAATAAAAAATAATAAAACAAACACGCATTAACCTTCGGTTTGTCTGTTTTGTCGGATTGACAGACACTTCGCCTCGTCCTCCCTCTCTTTCTAATATATCTCTATTCATTCCTAGCGAAAAGAGTGGCCTCGGAAGGTGGAGACTTACTATTAAATCGAATGTAGTATTACAGCAGTATTTTCTTTCGATTACATTTTCCATTGTTAAATGCCAACCATAGAAAGACGATTTAAAGGTCGATTTAGGGTAATCGGTCACGTCAAATAAATTAGAACCATCACAAACCGTCTATCGATGTTTTAAAACCTTCTAGGAACCAAAAAGCCCTCTTTGGGGGGCTCCGCCCCACTTCTGGGGCTTAAATCCTTGAGTTCAGGCTCAGAACCTCGGAAGTCGGTCTTCCAGACCTTAATTCGGTCTCACCCGACCTTGAAAACCTTTAACCTTGACGTCCAAGCTTGAAAAACCAATGTTGCAAAATGTTGCTTGCAACATTTGCAACATTGCATGCAACATCCGGTTGCAACTTCCGGACGTGACCTTGGCCGTCAGTTTCCCTCTCCTTACTACTGATGTGTTCTAATTTAGGATAGTCAGTTGAGTTGAGAGAGAGAGAGAGAGAGAGAGAGAGGAGAGGAGAGAGAGAGAGAGAGAGAACAGATGAATTTAGTAGTAGCATCATTGAGAGCATAGGCACAACAATAGTCTTTGGCTGAAAACTGAGGATAGATGCAGTTATTTTGACTCCGGCTCCGGCTCCGGCTCCGGCTTGCTGTCAATAAACTCAAACACTTGAGTTTCAGTTTAAGAATAAGAGATGAGGTTTAGAGGAGGAGAGAAAGAGGGAAAGAAAACAGGGCATCAGAACAGGCCGACAATTCCGTGACGTCACCAAAACCACTACAGGAGGCCGTCAATTCCCGTATGGTGATGGATGGGGAGGGCCGGATGTGAGGCCATTTTTGGAAGCCGTCCACGGCTAATCGTGTGGTTGCTATTTTTTTTTAAGGAAAGTGTTATCTGTAAATGTGTTTTATGATGTGTGATATAGGT
Organism: Trachelipus rathkii; assembly: GCA_015478945.1. Classification (NCBI taxonomy): domain Eukaryota; kingdom Metazoa; phylum Arthropoda; class Malacostraca; order Isopoda; family Trachelipodidae; genus Trachelipus; species Trachelipus rathkii. Next base: position 21,630 of record JABUQX010144623.1, on the reverse strand, counting down.
GATTCCATTCCGGTGTAAGAAGAATGTGGATGTGAGGCCAAGGGAGGAGAACCATTGGGCACTGCAGTGCCTTCGGATGTACACCAAACATTCCTTATATACCCAATGGGGAGAGTCTCATCCCTATAATATATATATATATATATATATATATATATATATATATATATATATATATATATATATATATATATATATATATATATATATATATATATATATATATATATATATATATATATATATATATATATATATATATATATATATATTAGGGTGGTAAAAAAAATCAATGTTTGAATATTTTTCGGAGGACCCCCAAAAAGTTGTCAATTGGCTAAAAATATGAGATTGGCAAAGTTTCAGCTCAATTGGATAACGTTAACCCGTGCCTCATTGATGTCAAAGTTTTGAAAAGTTGCGAATTTGAAGATATCCAGCATTATCTAAGGCCGGACATGATCTGATTCCTCAAAAGTGATTTTTTATGCAAATGCCAAAATAAATTGCAACACTCAATTACATCTGCTTTCCATATTTTGCTTTTTTTATTTTCATTTTGTACATTAAAAAGGTTTAAGTTAAAAGTGCTCTCAAATGTAAATGTAGTGAAATCCAAATTGAAAATGAAGAAATTAGGAGAATAGAAAAGTAAAGAAAGTATAAAAATGAGAGCAAATAATGTTCAAATGCATTTTATTATTGCACGTTGTTTTATAAAAAAGGAAGAAATGATAAATATTGATTATTATTTACAATTATCAGATTAAGGTGTTAATGGCTTATATAAGGTGGGTTTTGAAGAGTCAGGAAAATTTTTCTACATTCAGGTACAACTTGTAACAGAAACTGCCGTTGTTCTTCGTCTTTCGTCAAACAGGAATTGAAGTCCTGGATTAATTTTGCTCCACTTTCAGCTGTGTCATTGACAACCTTAAATCCCTTTACTATTTTCTTAGCTCTTAAATAATGTTGATTTTCACACCATACATCAGGTATGTTTTGTATCAATTTCAAATCTCAAAAAAATTTACGAGTTCGAGGAGAAACAAAAAAATCAACTTCTTTGTCCAATAAATAATCCATTTGTTTTTAGACTGCGTGTTGCTTTTACATCCCTATCATCATCCCAATCATCATAATTTTCTTCTATTTTTTGCAAAAAATCGCAGTTTCTCCTTCATAGAATGAAAATTATTTGTCCTAGTAACCTGATTCTTGTCTTTTTATAGGAAATGTTGTTGCCTTGAAGCTTCACTCGTCATCTTCGTCACTTCTACATCATCAACGAGGCAGAAAGACAAGATTTTTTTAATTAACCACATTAAAATAATCTTGTCTTTCTGCCTTCAACTCATGCTTCTTGCATGATACTGTAGAAAACAAATGTGAAACTTCAAGACAACAAAATTTCTTATGAAATAAAACAAGAATTAGGTTTCTATCAGGAATGGTTTTCATTTTATGGAAAAACTGCAGTTTGAGCAAATTCGCAGTTTTTCAAAACTGAAAATTTGGCAACCTTTAAGGGGGTCCCCCGAAAGATACAACGAAAAAAGATATCCCCTATAGCTTGTGACCACCCTAATATATATATATATATATATATATATATATATATATATATATATATATATATATATATATATATATATATATATAATATATATATATATATTATATATATATATATATATATATATATATATATATATATATATATATATATATATATATATATGACCTTATGAGTTTCATGGTGCAGAGAAAAAAAAATTTTAACCATTTTTTTCATATATTAGTATTTAGTAGTATATGATACTAGGAATTAATTAAGATGGGAACGAGAAAGATACGAAATGTGAAAATATTAAAAATTTAATAATAAAATAAGCAAAAACGTTCATTTTGCATGAGAAAGAAAACGAATTTTAGTGCTAATACTTGAAAGTATTTAAGGTAGGGTAAAAAATAATGTTTCTGGGGAAAACAAGTTACGTATTGTTTTTTTTTTTCATATATAGATCCTGCATACACATAACAAAATATATCATAACCTGAACTTTGAGAACAGCAAACTGCAACCTAACCCATATGGATCGTCGATGCAGTAAAACTCAACTTAACCTATATGGGTCGACGATGCAGTAAATTTCAACCTAACCTACATGGATCTACTTTGCCGTAACAATGCTTCTCTTTTTTTCGGGTCAGATTTTTGCACTACATATAATATCCCGAGACGTCGCTGTGTCCCGGGCGCTGCCAAACATACAATGCATCAAAAAGTATGATATTATTAAATAATTAATTTTTCTTTTGTATTTAAAATTTTTGATCCTGTTAATTGCCACTGAAATTTATTATTAGTATCATATAATATATGGAAAAAAATAAATAAATAAACTCTCTGTACCATGAAACTCATAAGGACCTATATATATATATATATATATATATATATATATATATATATATATATATATATATATATATATATATATATATATATATAAATATATATATATATATATATATATATATATATATATAAAAATATAAATATATATATATATATATATATATATATATATATATATATATATATATATATATATATATATATATATATATATATATATATATATATATATATAGATGAGAGAGAGAGAGAGAGAGAGAGAGAGAGAGAGAACATATTGAGGTACATACTAAGGCTACACAGAGAGCTACGCTCACTAGCTCCTTCCTGTACGTTATGTTTACTACGTGCGGGGAATATAATTAATTCCTTTTTAATCCAACGTAAGAGGCCACCTAACAACCGTGTACGCTATGTACGCTACGTTCGTGGTGTATATAGCTGACCCGTCGAAGGTGCTTGTTTGGTAGCTATATTTTGTAGGCGTCAGTGACGAAGGGAATGCGCAGTAGGCTCGCCGTAGGCTCGCAGTCAGCCACGTGTAGCCGGCAGTGCATAACTTGGTTTGTGTAAGTGCATTGGATATGATGTTCCTGGAGCACTTAATTGAAGGAGTAAGGAAGTACCCATGCCTCTGGAATAAATCTATAGAAGAATACCGGAACCAGAACATGGGGGATGATGCCTGGGAGAGGATTTCTGGAGATTTGGGTAAACCGGGTACATATTTACTTTTAGCTTTTTGTTGTAAACCAAGAATTATACGACACATTCGATTTTCCTGAAACTTAAATGAAATATTTGAAATGAGCTATATAGAAGGAAAAACGTAAAAATAATCACCGGAAATGAACCTGAATAAAGTTATTAAGTAGCGCGATGACATTGAAAAAAGTTATGAAATACCCCTATTTCATATTTGTATGAAAAACAAATTTAAAGACACAAAAGCATAGCACACGAACATTTGTCTAAGGGGAGCTCCGCCTCCCATACCTCCCAAACCTGTGGGTTATAGCAAAATAAAATAATTATTTTTAACACCATAAACCTATATAAAAAAGTGTATCTAGTAATTTTAAAACTACTTTGACATTTTGTAAAATAGAAATTTTGAGATTTCATAAATTTTTGCAGGGTCATTATTAGTATTTTTTTTTACGTTATTTCAAACATTTCCTATAAGTTTCATGAAAATGGGCTACTGTCGATATAATTGACAAGGTCCTCCGTAAACAAATATTATAAATATAAAATTTTTAGCCTTCATAACTTTCTTCATGGTCATGTCCTGAATTGTATACGTTTTTCCTTCATTGCAGCTCCATAAACCTATATAAAAAAGTGTATCTAGTAATTTTAAAACTACTTTGACATTTTGTAAAATAGAAATTTTGAGATTTCATAAATTTTTGCAGGGTCATTATTAGTATTTTTTTTTTACGTTATTTCAAACATTTCCTATAAGTTTCATGAAAATGGGCTACTGTCGATATAATTGACAAGGTCCTCCGTAAACAAATATTATAAATATAAAATTTTTAGCCTTCATAACTTTCTTCATGGTCATGTCCTGAATTTTATACGTTTTTCCTTCATTGCAGCTCATATCAGAGCCACACGATTCACTACTCCTTGTTGCCACTCAACTCTGCCTTAATCGGAAATAAACTATAATAAGCTATTATATAATTCATATCATATAATTATATAATTATATAACTATTATATAATTCATATCATATAATTATTCATATCATATAATTTATTTCATATAATTCTATAGATTCACATGAATTTGTTTTTGCAGCAATTATGTTTGTAAGTTACTGTGGTTCATGCTTTCTTCTCCAAGTGCAATATTGGTCTTGTTTGGTGATTCTCTTGTATAAATGTGTAGAACAACAGTGATGAGGATTATTTTATCAATACGTTGGGCAGTGCGTAAGAGCTATGATATACTTGTATTCTCCAAGTGTTAGCAAGGATGCCAAAGGAGTATTCTACTGTATTTCTGCACCTCCAAAGCCTGTAATTGAAAATTCTTGCTACTACCTCGCTGAGTCTTCGAACACTTCTGGATAAAGCCTCATGATGTATTTTTTATGAGGAAATTCTTCGTATTCTGTTATGATATATGGTAACGGGACATCCCCTAAGTTATTACTTGGAGGCATGCCAATGTTTTGTTTTTCTATACCCGTAGAAATATTAGGATACTGGTACAAAACACGTCTCAATCAATTACTCTCCCATACTTTCCTATGTCCACACTCCACAGTGAGGAACCTTTTTGAAGCATCAACAAATGCCAATAAAACAACAGTGATACTTTTGTAATTGAAAAATGCTGATTCGCTTTGTGGAGATGCTTTAATACGAACGTATATGTCATCGATCACTGTAACAAAGTTGGGAAAGTTCAATCTGTTCTTGAAAATTTTATCCAATGCTAACCAGACATGCCCATTAGATTTAGTCGTTACTATGGGCTGAAGGTTCTTTCAAAGAGCTTCATAAACCTCTTCGACAGTTATACTAATTGCTGACCTACCCATGCAATAGGTGAAAGTCAAAGATCGGAACGAATTTCCAGTTGTTCTGAAATCGTAAATATAAGAACGTAAATTGAAAATAATAATTATAATAACATGTTATTAGAATGTTTTTAAATTAAGGTAGGACATGTGTTATAATACATGTTAATATTTTTCTTTCAGTAATGAAGTTGAAAGGTGAATGGAAGAAACTGCAAGATTCCTATAGGCAAGCTATGCTAAGGAGAAAAACAAAAAAGTGAACAGGCTGCGGTGAAAATGAAACCTTGGAAATATGAAGAATTGATGTCTTTCCTTTTGTCTGACTTAACTTGACGTGAGTATGTGTAATTTTAATATTTGTATAACTGTTATTTTTCAAAGTATCTCATGAATAATTTTCCTTTTATTTCCTTTTTTCTTTTTTTTTTTCTTTTTTTAAACATGATCCACTCCAACATCAACGTTGGTGATCAATGTCAGAACGGGGAAAGCTCAGGATCGATAGATGGTGATATTCAAAACAAATCAATGTCAGAACGGGAAAAGCTCAGGATCGAAAGATGGTTATATTCAAAACGAGTTAGAGGACTGTCAAACATGGTCAGAGATGATAATCAACGAAGAAATGGAAACTAAAAAGTGCAGGAAAGATTTTAATAAATTTCAAAGGAGACAAGAAAGGAAACGTTGATAAGACACTGATGTGGCCTTATTACAAAAATAAATATGAACAATGGGCAGGAGAGCTGGACTTCTTCCTTGCAAGTGCATGTGAAAGCACTAGGAGCCTTCCCCGCCATTTACAAATGGAAGTGAAGGAGGAAGTTATGAAGGCAATTATAAATACAGAAAAGGAATGCCTGCACCATGAGCAGTGTTTAAGTTGTGAATCATCCAGTATATGTTATATTCCTAGTTATAGTCAACGAAAAGCACTTTCTCCCACTAGGTAAACAACAATTTCAAGTGCTTTATTTCAAACACCAAGACCTTCATTTGCTCCCCCGTTCTACACATGAACTTATGGCCAGGAACCGGTGCAAAAAGATGCTTCAAAACGGACGTATGGATCTGCAGGAACTTTTGGACAATGCTTCATACTTTCATCAATTTTAGTAACTTGCATGTGTCCATTTTTGACAATTATTGAATTAATATTCAAAACAAAAAATGTTTTCTAATTTTACACTAATAACTAATATAATCGTTTTTCTGCTGGAATGCTTTTTCTGTGGTTCAGCTTATTTCAGTGCCATCCCTGATAATGGACAAAAGATGTTCAAACTAGAGAGTCGTACTCATTCGAAACTATTCTTTGAATTTCGCTTCATTTTCAAGTAACTGTTTCATCAGATGATGAAGTTCACTGAGCGCTTTTATTTTCATGCTCACTTTGTGTACTCGCTTTCTTTCGGGTTTGTTGTCCAGTGAATATTAACAAAGAAATCTGACAGTCACTGTTATCAATTTTCCAGGACAACCCAACCATTAATAACTTGTATAGGACAAAAAGTAATTTAGTACAAATAAATTTAGTTTTTTTTCTCTGTTGTAATCTCGTGCGAATGGTAGTTTGCGTAGTCATTTATTGCGAACGTATCAAGCATAACATGCAACGCATAAGTAGCACGCATAGAGTAGCTCTCTTTGTGGTCTTAGCATTAGACT
>JABUQX010144623.1:2500-5000 GCA_015478945.1 Trachelipus rathkii | reverse complement strand
TAGATAGATATATAGATAGTTAGATAGATGATTATATATATATATATATATATATATATATATATATATATATATATATATATATATATTATATATATATATATATATTATTATTATTATTATTATAGTATATGTTATTATTCTCAAGACACCCATCTCCCATTTCTATATATATATATGATATATATTATAAAAAAAAATTATATATATATATATATATATATATATATATATATATATATATATATATATATATATATATATATATATATATATATATATATATATATATATATACAAATAGATGTATTAACAGTTAGATTGATGGATATGTAGATAGATAGATAGATAGATAATTAGGTGTTAACAGAAGGATACATAGTTAGATAGATAATTAGATGTATCAACATCGAGACAGATAGATAGATAGATAGATAGATAGATAGATAAACAGATATATAGATAGATAGATATTTTAACAAATATATAAATAGATAGATGTATTAACAGAGAGATAGATAGATGCAATAACAGATATATAGATAGGTGTATTAACATAAATATATTAATAGATAAATAGATGTATCAACAGAGATATATAGATAAATATATATATATTGATGTATTAATTAAAAGATAGATAGATAGATAGATAGATAGATAGATAGATAGATAGATAGATAGATAGATAGATAGATATAGATAGATAGATAGATAGATAGATAGATAGATAGATAGATATAGATAGATAGATAGATAGATAGATAGATAGATAGATAGATAGATAGTTGTTAATACATTTCGTAAACATAGTAGATTTATAAGTAAAATAAATTTTATATAAAACAAAACAGTCACATGAGTTCCATTAATAATAATTCCATAATTTATCCTAGGATATCTCCTTTTGTCATGAGAGAGAGAGAGAGAGAGAGAGAGAGAGAGAGAGAGAGAGAGAGAGAGAGAGAGAGAGAGAGAGAGAGAGAGAGAGAGAGAGAGAGAGAAACAAATTTTATCCTTGATTTTAAAGCATCAAAGTCACAACTACTCCATATGTCTTCATAAATATCATTTAAATACATCGTTTGTTGTTGCCATTCTTTCTGTGAGTAAAAAATTTTCTACAAATTATTTTCGTAGGCCAGAAGTCTTCATTTAAAAGTTTTACTTTAAATCCTGAATCAGTTGTAATTTTAAAGGATTTAGAATAGAGATTCCGGCATTTTATTAACTCTTCAACATTTAACCAATCTATGTCTAAATTTTTTTTTGGATAAATTCTTCTAAGTGAATATTTTTTAATACGCAAATCGCATTTGCCAATATAAAATTCCATAAACCTTTTGGCCCTTAAGTTATTATTAGGTTTCGAATTTTTAGTTCCATAAATTATTTGTTTACTCTTTTTTCGAGACTTCACAATAGTAAACATATCATCTTTTGATTTATCATATATATAGTCTTCCAATTGACGATCATTCGTCTCTTTAGAAACCAAATTTTTTATTTTTTTTTTCATATTTATCATCTTCCAATTGACGATCATTTGTCTCCTTAGAAACCAAATCTTTTTTAGGATTTTTCTTTGCATCTGTAAATCCTTTAAATGAGACAGATTTCTTTTTCTTATTAAGAGAATTTGAAGTAATCTCTGCCCAACTTTTCTTAAGCATAATTTCATTTACGTCGGGTTTTTTGAAAGTAGTAAGTTCTTCAGAATCAATGCTTAAATCCATTTGGGAAGCAGGAGGTGCTGAAGGTAATATTAAATTATGATCTAAAAGTTCATCATTAGAAGTACAACTTCCTGAAATTATTATATCTTTATAGTTTACCTCATTAAGTTTCCTTATATCATTTTTAATTTCAAATAAGTTTTCTTTAATACTAACCATATCAGATGCTAGTTTATTATCTTTTAATCTCTGATTTTTCAAGTGATTAATTTCCTCTCTCAGTTTTGTAACTTCATCAATTAAACTGATTAATTCTCCACCAATAATTTCAAAACCACTTGCTGGTGGGAGCGATCTATATGACTCTGCAACAAATTTAGGCAAATCTTTATCCTTATGTTTAGCAGAATGAATTAAGTCCAAAATATCCTGCATATCACCTCTCAATCTATCATCTCCTCTTCTCCATTTTATTTCTTCTCCTAATAAATTCGAAAGTCTCTGTTTAGCATCCTTGATATTAGTTGCACCATAAAATGCAATGCAGGTCATAACAATAGTATCATTATTGATCACTTATAAAGCTGTTGTCACATAACATTGTAGCAAGTCATTAACTTCCATTTTTTATGTTTCACTTGAACCATAACAATAAAAGTCTTTGATATAATCAAAGAAACTGTTCAAAGCTTACAAGTTAAAGTACAACACAATTTGTTCATTTTATTGATTGATAGATAGATAGATAGATAGATAGATAGATAGATAGATAGATAGATAGATAGATAGATAGATAGATAGATAGATAGATAGATAGATAGATA
>JABUQX010144622.1:17500-24684 GCA_015478945.1 Trachelipus rathkii | reverse complement strand
ATTCCTGGGCAAACCTACATTGCCCAATGAAATTTAACCTAGGCTTACGTTTCTAACACATCATCGTCAATTAACACAGTAATATCTTTTAAAATACTCATCATTTCTCTAACAATCAGTGCAATCTCACACTGTCATAGTAATATTTCAAATACAACGCCTAACTTACGAATGTGGTTTTCTTATCCTAATTATCATATTAAATATCACCTCCCGAGAGAAAACCCAAGGGGAGACGCCCCTTGAAGGGGTGAACCGAGATGGGGATCACCACAAAGGGGTGTAGGCGGGTTTTACCACTCCGAAGGAGGCGTAAAGCCTCAGCCCTTCGGGCTGAGGCCCAAAATGTTAGTACTTTATTCGTGCGTAAGGTGTGTTAGGTTTCTGGCATTATATTCTTAGTCTTGGTAATGCCATGTTAGCTTTATTATCGTGCAAACATTGTTACGTTATCATATATTCGTTGGTTAGTATATAAGAACTTATTTTGTACGGTTTTTATCCGAAAATGATACTCTATATGTGACCTGAATCAATAGATCAATTGATCAAAAGGTCATGGACGGTTAGGATAGGGAGGGGTTGATGGTTTGATTTACTGATTTACTGATTTACTGCTTTAAATACGGTAAACTATTACACTTTACTATGATATCTTATTCAAAGAACTTATTTTTATGTTATGTTTGGATAAAACTTTGTTATTTTTATATGTTTGGATAAAACTTTGTTATGTTTGCAATTATTTGTTGGGGATTATGATATTTAGGTAAGGTTTTGATAAATATTTTAAATATTACTATGATAATAAAAACTTTGTTACGTTAGCATATATTCGTTGGTCTGTATGATAATCGGACAAGGTTATGACACATTTTGCTAAATGTTTTGCTGTTCGATTGGGTATCGTTAGGCCTAATCTTTACTCGGAAAAGGAAGCGGCAAAAAGGGCGTAGCGACATATTTCACTTTCGCTCTTGGGGGAGGTACCCCTATATACATCCCACCGACTTGAAATTTCGCGTATAACGAGCTTTTTAACACATACATAGAACATATACCAAGTTTCAGACCGATACCTCTAACCGTTTTCGAGCAATCGCCTGCATCGCCGCGGATGTGGCATTACTATATATATATATATATATATATATATATATATATATATATATATATATATATATATATATATATATATATATATATATATATATATATATATATATATATATATATATATATATATATATATATATATATATATATTATATATAAATACCAACTCCAGAAATTGTCTAAGCCTTCAAAAATTAATTCTGGCTTGATCCTCTTAATTTTAATTTTTATTAATAAAAATAATAGTCAAAGGTAATTAAGAGTATATATTAATAGGAATAAGGAAACATATTTGTGGTCCGTGAAGATTTCTTAGCTTAAATGGCTGTTGAAAGCACTAAATTAAAATCTCTGTAAAATGAAATACTACGAAGGGTGAAGTAAATAGTGACTTTCTGATTGAACAACGATATGATGGTGCAGAAGCAATGAAGAAAGGCTTTAGAGGTGTTTAAGCTATGGAAAATATCTAGGGGAGTTATATATTCATTTCTGCTAACATCCATGTGAAGTGAAGTACAACATATTATAAACTTTATGGCCCAGCGAATGCAACATGGTATTATTTTAGATTGCGAAGATGAACTACTCTTTTATTATAAAAAATAGGAAAGATTTTCCATGACACAAAATATAGAAATGGGCGAAACAAGGTGGGTGGAAAGATACGATGGATTGTTACAATCTCGAGAAATTTTTAAAGCCTTCGTTGAAGCTTTAGAGGAGCGTGAATGGATCAAGATATTGATTGAACCTTCTTCAAAAAACTCAAAACTTTTAATCAAAAGCACATTGGTTATAAGTTTTTTAATGCGACTTCAACTTTATTCTTTTTCACTCTTTCACTATGTACTCCATTGCAGACTCCATTATTAATGACAGCAGCAGCTCTTAATAAATTTGAATATATGATGTACGTTCTGAAAGATTTTCAAGAAAACATCGCTGAAACATTTTCAAACATTTTGAATGTTGCAACAGTTAACGAATTGAGAATAGCTCATGTAAGAATTAATTTAAAATGAAATGACATAAGGCATTACAATTTCTTTTCTTGAACATTTTTCAAATCAGTTAGAGAACAATTTCGTGAGCCATAAATCTATGCCTACTGATCTTTGTAAAGGCACTCAATCCATCGATATCTATTAAAAATTACTGATTTTGAAAATAAACTTGATCTTTACAGTCACATTTGGATTCTTAAGAAATTTATTATTTGACCCACTCAAAGATGTTTCTGTTCTGTGAAAAGAACCAAAACAGTTTGAGAATCCTACAGAATAAGAAAGGCTATCAGAACTGACTTTAATGAGTGTTTATCACAGCAATTCAAAATAAAAGGAGTAAATTATCAATCATTTTGGTGTTTAAGAGATCAAGAAGAACTTTTTATACAAGTAAAATGACATCTATAATGTATTATGAAATTGCTATCATTGTTAGAATATTTTATTATCTTTTATTGAAGTAATATATATATATATATATATATATATATATATATATATATATATATATATATATATATATATATATATATATATATATATATATATATATATAAGAAATGCAATAACCTGCAATTAAATTTGTAAATATCGGTATTTACATATTTATATATATATATATTATTATTATTATTATTATTATATATATTATATATTATTATATTATTATTATTATTATATTATTATATTATTATTATTATTATTATTATATTACATATATATATATTATTATTATTTCTTTATTATTATTATTATTATTATACATATATTATATTATTATATATATATATATATATATATTATTATTATTACATATATATATATTATATATATATATATACATATTATATTATATATTATTATTATTATTATATATTTCTATATATATATTATATATATTTATATATATATATATATATATATTATTTATTACATATATATATATATATATTATTATATTATATATATGTATATATTATTATTATATATATTATTATTTGCCATATTATTTTTTATATATGTATATATTATTATTACATATTTCCATATATATATATATATGATATACATATATATACATATATTATTATATATATTATTATTATACAAACACTTATTATATACATAAATTATTATTATTGTATATTATATTATAAATTATATATATATATATTAGTTATTATTATTATATATTATATATATATTATTATTATTATATATATATACATATATATTATATATGCATATATATATATATTATATATATATTATTATATATATACATATATATATATATATATATTATATATAATATATATATATTATATATATATATATTATTATTATATATTATATTATTATTATTATATACATATATTATTATATTATTACATATATATATATATATATATATATATATATATATATATATATATATATGTATATATATACATATACAAATTACAAACGTATAAATATATATGCACATATATTTACATATATATATATATATATATATATATTATATTTATAAAGATTTATACATTTTATATATATATATATATATATTTATTTTTATATATTTATATATATATATATATATATATATATATATATATATATATATATATATATATATATATATATATATATATATATTTATATATATATATATATATATATATTGTATATATATATATATATATATATATATATATATATATATATATATATATATATATATATATATAAATTGTAATATGTTTTAATTTTCCTTATAACATTATAATTCAATAATTATGAGACAATTTCATTAATTTACAAACATTTATTTATTTCTTTAAATAATTTATTACAATAATTTAATAATTCATATTATATATTTCTTACTGTTGATTAAATAAAATTTTATAAAATAAAGCATTTTAAGATATTAATTTATATTATAAACCCTAAAATAAGCAAATAAATAAATAAGTATGTAAATAAGAACATAAATAAAAAAAAAAAAAAGAGAGAGAGAGAGAGAGAGAGAGAGAGAGAGAGAGAGAGAGAGAGAGAGAGAGAGAGAGAGAGAGAGAGAGAATTAATTCTTTTAAAAGATTTTGGAGTTCACATTTAAAATTAAAAAGTGACAATGAATAAAAAAATAAATAATTTTTAATATAAAATTAATGAAATGTAATCATTATAACTACATTGTTTCCAAAAATAAAAACAAAATTTAAATTAAATGTGAAGAAAAGTTTGATAATATTGTTTTAAAAAAATTTGTTCCTGTTGTTGAAAGAGAGGAGCAAATATCTTTATGCAAGAAAACAAATCATCTTTAAAAATCAAACTTAATTAAAGTTATAAACGAACTCCTTATTCTTTATACAATAAAGCTGTAATAAAATTAATAACTAAAATAGTTCCACTAACCAAAGAGCAAAAGACCAAACATTCCAATAAAATCTTCAACTTGAAGGGTCCTCAAAGATTTCCGTTTTTTTCCTGCTGAAGAAATGCAATGAAAAATTGAGGGTCTGATATCCTTGATGACGATGTGGTCCAAAATTCCAGCTTCTCTTAATCTGATAATTATATATATATATATATATATATATATATATATATATATATATATATATATATATATATATATATATATATATATATATATATATATATATATATATATATATATATATATATATATATATATATATATATATATATTATTTTGTTTATATATATATATATATATATATATATATATATATATATATATATATATATATATATATATATATATATATATATATATATATATATATATATATATATATATATTGGTGTATACATAGGGGAGGGTGCTATGGTCCCCCGAAATTTTTTAGACATTAAAAAATTTTAAGTCTCATATCCGTTAAAAATATAAAGTGCAGAGGTTAAATTAAATTAAACGATAAAATTAAAATTAAAAATTAAATTAATTAAAATTAAACAATTCACTTCATCTCAACGATATTGACAATTTCATAGGTACGGTATTTAGTAATAAGTGAGTGTGAAATATTAAAATATCTCTTGAAACCAGATCTTCAAAATATATTTCCTGCTCAGGAAGGCAAATGTCGGGAAAGATATTTTCATTAAGTGGCTAGCTTACTCTGATAAAAATGTTGGGGTTTATTGCTCAAATTGCGTATTGTTTTTGGAAACAAAAGAAGAAGGTAAAGGAAAACACCAGGAATTGGGTGTTTTTGTCTCGAGACCGTATTCAAGCTTAAAGAAAGCCATTGAATCTTTCAAAAAACACGAGGCAACTAAATATCACAAAGAATCGGTAGAAAAGAGATTTGCTGAAGAAAAGCAGGTTCAAGGAAAAATCGAGAGCATCGAGAAACAGATTGACAGCCAGAAGAAAAGGGAGGCCGAAGACAGTAGAAAGCGGCTAATTCCAATTGTTGAAACAATTCGATTCTGTGGTAAGCAAAATATATCGTTACGTGGACATCATGACTCAGGTCGAATCGAACTCTCTTGGCCTGTGGGAAACGATGGCACTTTTCGGAGTCTTTTAAGATATTGTGCTAATGCTGGAGACCATGTTCTTTCAGAACATTTAAAAACTAGTGGTAGAAATGCCATGTATACCAGTTCCACAGTCCAAAATTCAGTCATTTGCGCATCTCATTCAACGTAACAAACATGCACGAAGTAAATTTTTACTGTCATAGCCGATGAGACGACCGATGTGTCCCAGAAAGAACAATTTTCGTTGTGTGCGCGTTACGTTGATATTGATACTCTCACCGTCAAAGAAGATTTTTTTGTGTTTCGTCTCAGCAAATGATTTGACGGGAATAAGTCTTGCAAAATTAATTGAAGAAAAGTAACTGAACTTGGTTTGAATACAAATAATCTAAGAGGACAGGGTTATGACGGTGCAGCAGCAATGAGTGGTGAGTTCAGCAGTGTTCAGAAAGTAATAAAGGAAAAATATCACAAAGCTATTTATACTCGCTGCTTTTTGCATTTCTTAAATTTATGCCTTACAGACGCTTCTAAAGTTCAGAATATTCGAAATGCAATTGAAATAATATCAGAATGTTGTACATTTTTTCTTGTAAGTGCTAAGAGGACAAAAGTTCTTTTAGAAAAAATAGAAGAACTTATTCCTAAGAGTAGCAAAAAGAGATTAAAAAAAGTTTGCGAAACTCGCTGGTGCCAACGGCATGAATCGGCTTTATTATTTAAAGAGATGATAAACCCGATAATAGCAGCTTTAGAACAAACAAAATGTGAAGTTGGAGATCAGTCAGAAAAAGCTATCTTAATTCTAAACAATGTTTATAGAGCATCTTTTCTGGTTTCCTTTTTTGTTTTAAACAGACTATTAAGTTTAACATACAATCTTTCAAAACGATTGCAGACACTCGGATTTAGTGAGTGCATATAATGAAGTGAATTTAGTTTAGTTAAACTAAACTTGAAGCCATCAGAGAAAATGCAACATTAGAATTTCAATAGATTTTTGAAGAATGTGAAAGCGCATCTGAATCTGAGCTGGGTATTTAAATTGCTGTACCAAGAATCAACAAATTCCAAAAATACAGACCCAACATTCCTACTATCGACCCACAGACATATTATCACACATCCATTTTTATACCATTTTTGGATGATTTAATATCAGCACTAGGAGAGAGGTTTTAAATCATAAAGAAATTATATCTTCCTTGCAATTTGTCATACCGAACAGGTGTAATGTACCATATGAGAAGATAACAAAGATCCCCAGCCCTAACTGAAAGATTTCCAGTAAAAAGCAGAATAAAATTTATGGAAGTTGAAATGGCATCACAGCACAGATCGTCCAAAAACAGCAATAGACGAACTAGTTTCTTGTTCGAAGTCACAATTTACAAATATTTACATCTTGTTGCAAATACTGGCAATTTTACCTGTGTCTACTGCTTCAGTAGAAAGAAGCTTTTCAACATTAAGACTTCTGAAAACCTACTTGAGAAATACTATTGAAGATGAAAGACTTACTCTTGCCCTCCTCTA
>JABUQX010144622.1:0-2500 GCA_015478945.1 Trachelipus rathkii | reverse complement strand
TTCACAAGGGAAACCATCTTGATAGGTTAAAGTCAGACTCACAACTAATGACGAGTCTCATCTGACGCTGTTTTAAGAATGCTCAATGACAAAAGATGATGTAACAAACTGGTTTATACAAAGCTAACCCTAAACTGTAATCCTAACAAGAAGGAGGCGGGGCTTATAACTATTACGTATTGTTACTTTTTCTTAACCCTAACAGGTTTCGCTTGTAATATAGCATTAGGCCTACATTTTTATCCATTCTCGACTTACACTTATCTTTTTTCGTAATTTCTTTTCACTGGGATAGGGTTGTTTGTTATTTTGTTTTCTGAAAAATCTTAAAGGAGAGGGTATTGATATCGTAAGACATGAAGAGCCTAAAGCTAGAGCCTTAGGTGTAGAATACACGTTTTCCACATCAGCCAAGCGATCAGTATTTAATATTAAACTTTTTGGAAAATTAATAGTTCTTAATTTTTGTTTTATTATATTCCATCCTATAACAGGATTTCTTTTCCAATTGCGAACAAGATCTGAAACCAAATCTACGATATTTGATCCTATATTAGGGATACCATCTATCACAATCTGTCCTGTAGTATCCATATTAATTTGCCCCTTTAATGTGTTATATAATGCTATTCCTTTTATTTTTTACCGAATGAGGCAGACTGGTTTCTAAAATGTTTTTAAAATCCTTATTAACCTCTGTTTCTTCATGCTCATTCGCAGATTTTGATGTATTATCATTGGTATATTTTTCTTTCAATTCTATTAATTTTTGTAATATCTCCTGATATTTGACTCTTTTATCATGAATGTTCACATGTGAATTTAAAATTTGAGTGAGTTCACTTTCGATACTCGACATTTGCTGCAGTTTAGGATCATATAAAGTAGTAGGCTGAATCTGTTGTTGTTGTGGGTATTGGTGTTGCTGTTGTTGTTGTTGATATGCATTATTATTATTATTCATTATTTCATAATCTGAGAAAGGTATAATTGCAACTTGCTTCATTATTATTAGTTTTGACCTCCCAGCAATTTAGATAGAACAGGTCCTACAATAGAAAATAATAAGGGGAGGAATACACACCCTCCTTTCAACAGTAATTTCTTTTTTTAATAAAATTCTTCTTTTTAATTTTACGCGTGAGTTTTCTAATGATGTTACTATGTCTACGTAGCTTTTGTTTCTGATGTTCTTTTATGGGTACGTTATTATTTATAAGATTAAGACACACCTCACATATACATCGTGCAAAAGCTGAACTTTGTAGATGTTTGTTTTTTCAGCTTTACTGAGTTTCCTATAATTTTTTTATAATGGGTAAATATTTGTTCAATAACTTGCTCATTTTTTACTCGATGTAAACTATTTCAGTTTCTGTAGGTATGATGTTTGTTATTAACAAGACTCTATGTGTGTTCTTAGGATGAAGATCACATTCTAAATAACCATGAGGTATGGATGTTACTTCTTTATATACCATTAAAAACTCTTTTCTTTGCATAGGGAACATTTAGGTTGCTAATAGATTAATCTGGCTTACATCTCTTCTTTGTCCAAACAATATTAAATATTGGGTGTTTAAAGACACATCTCTCATATACTTATTCTGATGGAAGATGTTCTGAGTTATAAAAAACACTGTGACGTTTAAATGATGAGAGTAAACAGTGAAAGTTTCAGCTATATCTTCATTCAATTTATGCATCAGATCATCGAGGATTATAACTTTATGACCCTGAATATTTTCAAGAGTTTTGACATCATATACACCTTCATGAAACTGTATTATATTTTTAAACTCATTAAATTTTTCTTGATAAACATTATAACACCACATAATTTTAACAGGGTATTGTTCGAATAGGTCAGAGTATTTTAAAAACTTTAATAACGCGTACGTCTTACCCGATCCTGTGGGACCACATACGAGAGATGTACAGGGGGATCGGAACATGAACTTTTGTAACATGTGCATCTTGTCGTTAGCTGTACGTCAATGAAGCAACATTTTATTACATGCAGATCTATATACATATACACATGTTAAGGGCGGGGTATATCCGGATTGCGCCACATTTTTTCACGAGGGTATATTTAAGTGATAACTGAGGCAGGGCGGTTTAGTTATAGACTAGAATCCGACTTGTGAGCATCTAAGTGAATATTAATAGGTGTGTATATATATAGATGGGGTGAAACGGTTTAATAATATTAATAATAATAATAATAATAATAATAATAATAATAATAATAATAATAATAATAATAATAATAATAATAATAATAATAATAATAATAATAATAATAATACAAAATAATAATAATAATAATAATAATAATAATAATAATAATAATAATAATAATAATAATAATAATAATAATAATAATAATAATAATAATAATAATAATAATAATAATAATAATAATATAATAAATATAATAATAATAATAATAATAATAATAATAATACACACACACAATAATACACACACACACATC
>JABUQX010144621.1:0-5000 GCA_015478945.1 Trachelipus rathkii | reverse complement strand
TGATCAATTACTCATTACCGTTATACCATACTTGCAATAAGTGAGTAAATAAATATTAGCAAATACCGTCATTGAACACTAAAAGTTTTACACTAATTACACGAAAATTCAATTAAAAATGCAAAGAATGAAATTAATAATTAAAAGCTCAATAAATGTCTCAAAAATTTAAAGCCTTTCGCAAAAATTTATTTTTTCTTGAAAAGGAGAATTAAATTCCATAAAATAAATTCCATGAATTTTCGCATTTGCTCGTATTTCAATTCCTCATCTAAAACTTTTGATTACGTTTCTAATTACATTTAATAGTTTAAAAATGAAAAGATAAACATACAAAATTGATTTTAAAATAATTTATATTACATTGGCAACCTCTATATTTGACACACCTACACAAAAACATACACATACACAAGCATATATATATATATATATATATATATATATATATATATATATATATATATATATATATATATATATATATATATATATATATATTTTTAACAATATATATATATATATATATATAGATATATAATAGGTTGTGACCTCAGGATCGAAAATCAATAATTAATGTATCGTTATTTTAATAATTTTAGGGTAAATACGTTAAATTTTTGGGAAACCTAACCTAACCTAACCTAACCTAACCTAACCTAACCTAACCTAACCTAACCTAACCTAACCTAACCTAACCTAACCTAACAAACTAACCTAAATTAACCTAACCTAATATTAACGGAGTCAACTGCTTATAAATGTCCATATATATATATATATATATATATATATATATATATATATACTACTCATATATATATATATATATATATATATATATATATATATATATATATATATATATATATATATATATATTATTAATTAATTAATTTTGTAGCTCTCGAACCTCTATCTTATGAATTGGCGGGTTTTGCATACCGCTGTAGGTTCTTGGTAAGGGGAAATTGGGCTACATGTATTTCCTGTCGAGTGGATTAGAGTGCGCAGATTATCAAGGCTTGATAGCAAGTCTTGCATCGGGTCAACGCATTTGGAAATTCCAACCACCGTGAACGTATTTTCGATTTCAAGATGGATGTGTGTGTGTGTGTGTGTGTGTGTGTGTGAGAGAGAGAGAGAGAGAGAGAGAGAGAGAGAGAGAGAGAGAGAGAGAGAGAGAGAGATTTTCAATGATTAATAAATAGTTCTATTGTATGTGTTGGCTCTGTTTTTAGCGATGTGTTAGAATTAAGATTAGTGTAATTTACTATGCCGTAAACTGTAATCAAATATTTACCTTAAGTGACAGTAAAATTTACTACTCCCTTTTTTTTAAAATTAATTGTGCCTATCGTATAAAAGCTGGAACCTAAATATTCTGGACTTTGTCTCTTCTTAGAGGAAATATATTTAACTTCGAACAATTTCTTCAAATTTCTGAAATTTTCTTGCTCTTCATGATTGCTTCAATAATAATAAAAAAGTAGTTTTCTTCTTTTCTGTTCTGTCCTCTAAGATTATTTCTTTTCAACTAATTTAATGCAGAAATATATTATAGTATACAGACTGAAAGACTATTTAAACATTCTTTCTCTCAGAAAGCATCCGATTCTTTATTTTTTGAACTATAGCCCTAGTTCAGGGTAACTTTTATATTTGTGTTAAGGAGACATGACACTGCACCAAATTACACAGGCCTAAATCATTCAATTCCACTTTGTTGCTAGTAAATGCAACGTCATTGTGGAATTTTGAATACAGATTGACAATCATAGTAGATTAGTTAATGCGTTGTTATAATAATAAAAAAAATATCCCAAGAACACAAGCAAATAATTTTTTTTGATGATGGTAATTAGTAATTAAGCTGTGGAAATTTTACTCCATATTTGATGATTATGATAAAATCTACTCCTTCCTTATCAGAAATTTTTGAGCAATATCTAAATAAGTAAACACCTTTCTATCTATCAAGACAAATGTTTTTTATTGGTCTTTTCAAAGTATTCTATTTTACTAACAGAATGTTTTATTCCTCCCGATACCCTAACTTCTATCTCTTAACCTCCCTTTGAAACAATGTTTAAAAAGTTCTTTAACTTCTGTGACATTAATTTATTAATTATTTGATTTATGCGCGATAGCAGCTTTAAAAACAAACATTAAACTCAAGACCATTATAAAAACTTTAAATCTGGAAAACAACTTTAAGGCTCAAGAGTGTTAAAACTTCCAAAAATAATTTCATGAAAAACTTTATTTTCAAAACTCTCAGTATTTTGTTTTCCCATGAGAGGAAAACAAAACTAAATACAAAATTTAAAGGATAAAATAATTTTAATAATAAAAGAAAAACGACTAACAAAGTGAGTATTAAATAGTGATGCAAGTAAAATATTATACAGGCTAACAACACAAATTTTGCTGACTTGTGCATGAACCTTGTTTCATATGTATTTTGTTGATATGAATACAAAAACCATATTGGCTTTTCTCTATCACACCCAGTTTTGCTACTAATCACATAAAAATATTAAATAGTTGAAAAATATATGTTTTTTTCTTTTAAATAGCGACAAAACGGTTAGATTAACTAAGAGTTGAGCAAAATAAAAATTTATATCTTTCCCAACTGTACATTTTCATCTCTTTTTTTAATATTACAGTGGCCTCTCGGTTGATATTTCTTCCTATGATCCTCTAGGGATCAAAACTGCGTCAACAAGTACGTGATGAATTAATTACCCCTTACCGTTATACTATACTTGCAATAAGTGTTTAAATAAATATCAGTAAATACCGCCATTCAACACTTAAAGTTTTAAACTAAGTGCAAAATTACACGAAAATTCAATAAAAAATGCTAAGAATGAAATCAATAATTAAAAATTCAATAAATATCTCAAAAATTTAAAGCCTTTCGAAAAAATTTATTTTTTCTTGGAAAAGAATTAAATTCCATAAAATAAGTTTCATGAGTTTTCGCATTTGCTCGTATTTCAAATCCCCATCGAAAACTTTTGATTACTTTTTTAATTACATTTAGTAGTTTAAAAAAGGAAAAGAGAAACATACAAAATTGATTTTAAAATAATTTAAAATACATTTTCAATCTCTCTATTTGACACACGCCTACACAGAAACAAATATATATATATATATATATATATATATATATATATATATATATATATATATATATATATATATATATATATATATATATATATTTAAGATATGTTAATATTATATATATATATATAACTAACTCTTGTTTAAGTTTAAGTTGTTATATATATATATATATATATATATATATATATATATATATATATATATATATATATATATATTATTATTTATATATAAATAAATATATATATATATAGTAGAGTTATATATATTGTTATATATATATATATATGCAGCAGCACACCAATATTGAAAACATATTTTGTGAAGTATAGATTGAATCCTACTGAAATTGGTTATACTATATATATATATATATTTATATATTATATTATTACATATATATATATATATATATATATATGCTGGTTGCTAGGTTATATATATATTATATTATATTACTAGTTATATATATATATTATATATATATTATATTATTGTTAATATTAATTAATTCTTGTAACTCTCGAATTTCTATCCCATGAATTGGCGGGTTTTACCTTACCGCAGTATTTTCTTGGTTAGGGGAAATTGAACAGTATGTATTTCCTGTCAAGTAGATTAAAGTGCGCAGATTATCTAGGTTTGATAGGAAGTCCTTCTTCGGCTCAAAGCATTTGGAAATTCCGGAGCGTATTTTCGATTTCAAGATGCATGAGAAAGAGAAAGAGAGAGAGAGAGAGAGAGAGAGAGAGAGGGAGAGAGAGAGAGAGAGAGAGAGAGAGAGAGAGAGAGAGAGAGAGAGAGAGAGAGTTCTGTTGTATGTGTTGACTTTGTTTTTAGCGATATGTTAGAATTGAGATTAGTGTAAATCACTATGCCGTAAACTGTCATTAACTATTACAGAAAATCTTCAATTGACGGCAATATTTGTGTCCGCTCAGGTAGCCGGACCGAGATTCGAATTTTACAATGAATGAATTAAAGTTTATATCACTGTATATCTATATATATATATATATATAGTTATATATATAGCAGCACTTATAGTATATATATATATATATATATATATATAGTATATATATATATATATATATATATATATATTTTTAAGTTCTTATCACACTTCACGGCATAGCCCTATTCAAGGAGGGAACCTTTCTAGGTAATTTACCTAGATCCGAACTAGATTCGAACCCGCTTCCCAGCTCAGAGAAATCGAGCTTGGTGCCACGGTATATATATACATCTTATATATACATATTATTGACATGTATATATATATTTAGATACATAGTTATATGTTACACGTATAGTTATATAAAAATAGAAATCGTAATTGGTGCTTAGGTTATGCTATATATGCAGTATTTGAATATAATTATAGTATATATGTTATTAAGTTATATATATATATATTATTATTATTATACATATATATATATATATATATATAAATATATGGACATTTATAAGAGGTTGACCCCGTTAATATTAGGGTAAGTTAATTTAGGTTAGGTTTGGTTGGGGTTAGGTCAGGTTAATTTATGTTCGGTTACTAGGGCAAGATCAGGCATCCCAAATCAAAAGGTATTTATCTTAAAAATTATTGAAATAACGATACATTTTTTATTGATTGTTCCTGGAGTCAACCTCTTATAAATATATATATATATATATATATATATATATATATATATATATATATATATATATATATATATATATATATAGGTATATATATATATAGTATATATATATATATATATATATATATATATATATATATATATTTACATATATATATATATGTATATATATATATATATATATATATATATATATATATTTAAAGTTAA
>JABUQX010144620.1:27500-37541 GCA_015478945.1 Trachelipus rathkii | reverse complement strand
ATATATTATTATATATATATATATATATATATATATATATATATATATATTATTATTATATTTGCTATTATTACATATATATTATTATTATATATTATATTATTATTATTATTATATATATATATATTATATATATATATATATATATATATATATATATATTATATTATATATATATATATATACATATTATATATTTTCATATATATATATATATATATATATATATATATATATATATTATATATATATATATATATATATATATATATATATATTATTATTATATTATTATATATTATATATATATATATATATATTATTATATTTAGTATATATATATATATATATAAATATATATATATATATATATATATATATATATATATATATATATATATATATATATATATATATATATATATATATATATATATATATATATATATATATATATATATATATATATATATATACATATATATATATATATATAAAATTATGGGCTTGAAACTTGAAGCACTATTTTTTTATTTTCTGCAATTGTTTTTAATGTGTTGTCTGCAGCTGAATATCAACGGGTGCTCTGAGATTGATTTAACAGCTTTGGCAGCCGTCAAATGTGCTATCGACATACTGAAAGTTCAAGGAGAATAATGTCAGAAGAACCCAGCTGTATAAGCAACAAAGCTAGCTGACTTTAAGCCAATATGAAAACGAAAGCACATTAAAACTTTAAAAAATAATATAATACGTAAGTAATTAGTAATAACTACTTATTATCCATCGATTGATGTATTTTTTCAGTTTTTCTACTAATAAACCTTACAAACGCCGTCTGACAAACATATAAGGTTCATATTTTTATTTCGTCAAGATTTAGGAAGCAAGGGCCCCCTGCACCCCCCTGCTCATTACGTCTATATATATATATATATATATATATATATATATATATATATATATATATATATATATATATATATATATATATATATATATATATATATATATATATATAAAAATATATTTATATATATATATATATATATATATATATATATATATATATATATATATATATATATATATATATATATATATATATATATATATATATATATATATATATATATTTTTATATATATATATATATATATATATATATCGTTATATATATATGTATTTATATATTTTTATATTTATATATAGTTAGTTGAAAAATATATATATATATATATATATATATATATATATATATATATATATATATATATATATATATATATATAAATATATATATATATATATATATATATATATATATATATATATATATATATATATATATATATATATATATATATATATATATATATATATGCTCAAGTGCATTTGGAGTGACAAATTTTGAAAACACAAAATCTCCTAATATCACCTAACATATTTTAGGAAAATTTCTCCCTACCAATTTACGTTCAGTAGTAATAATCAGTGATGATAGGGAATGCCAGATTTACCTACATTTCGTTCCGAACCTAGCAACCTTTGTCTTTTCCAGCCTTTTTAAGTGGGTTCTAGTTGAGCTATCCTCTTCAAACTTAGCACCCTTCCTGCCGATGGTACCGCCTGCCTGGATCCGAGGTTTGACGCCTCTACGCCCATCGTGTGATGGGGATGAGCCCCAAAACTTGGAAATAGTCATAGAAGAATGAAATTTTTGGAGTGCATAGAAGAGGTTGAATGAATTAGAGTACTGAGTTTAAGTTAAATGCCGGAGCAAATGAGCCGGAGTCGGAGCCGGAGCCAGAATGGAATTCTGGCAACAGTCACATAATGAGTCAAATATAGTGTCTTTATATATGTTTTTGATGACGTAGACTCCTATTTTGAGGGTTTCAGAACCCTCAAAGTAGTCTGAGACCATTCTGGAGGGGGTCCCAACTAAAAAAGAAGAAAAGCACCGAGTACGTAACAGAGGAAGGCGGAGAACGGAATAAGAAGAAGGGGAAAAAAGAAGTTTCATATGACGGAGTAAATGAGTCATTGTAGGGGTTCGTGCCAACAACGGTGTGGTGCCGAGTTAGTAAACATGTACTTAACAAGTACATGTACTTAACTTACAAGGACGTAGAATAAGAATAACATAGCTTAAAAACTCTCAAAGATGTCTGAGAACCTCCATGAGGGGGTTCTTCCTGAAAAGCACAGAGTGCAAGACAGAGGATGACGATGGAAGATGAAAGAGGGAATAAGAGAAGGAATAAGAAGAAGTCTCATATGACGGAGCAAATGAGCCGTAGCTGGAGCACTGAGCCGGTGCAGGAGCTGGAGCCATAAAAAATGCACAGAATGCAAAGCAGAAGAAGAATTGCACAGAGTGCACAAGAGAAGGCAGAATGACGAAGGATGATGATGATTCCAGAGGAGTCAGAAATGGTAAGGACCCCATTTGAGATGGGGATTGTACCCCGAAACGGGAGTATGGAGTTAGATTAAAGCTAGAAAGGGATACAAGATTCAATGCTTCGGTGCTTGAACCAAACTTGCATTTGACTTGCCTGATGTGTGTTATATCAACTCCATGTACAAAGTTGTGTGTAAGCAAAGTTCGTATACGTTAAGCCCGACATTTTATTTCATACTGATACATTTTATTTA
Source organism: Trachelipus rathkii (assembly GCA_015478945.1). Classification (NCBI taxonomy): domain Eukaryota; kingdom Metazoa; phylum Arthropoda; class Malacostraca; order Isopoda; family Trachelipodidae; genus Trachelipus; species Trachelipus rathkii. The sequence continues at coordinate 34,880 of JABUQX010144620.1, read as the reverse complement.
TAAAAAACCTGTTTCATTATTAAAGTTTTGAAAAATTTATGTTTCTACAAACATGTTTTATTGACCCTAAAGCAGTAAAGCAGTTGCGCCAGCAGCCCCTGAGGCCCCCTCTCAACCGGCTATGCGCTACTGCTTTACTGCTTTACTGCTTCAGGTCCGATTTGAACACACAGTTTGTGAAAATAACATACATTTAAACATAAATTTAAAAAATTAAATTAGTATGTTGTTTGATATATATATATATATATATATATATATATATATATATATATATATATATATATTTTTTCATATATTACTATATATATATATATATATATACATAAATATATATATATATATATATATATATATATATATATATATATATATATATATATATATATATATATATATATATATATATATATATATATATATATATATATATATATATATATCATATAAAAATATATAAATATAAATACATATATATATATATTATTATATATATATATATATAAATATAAATATATATATATATATATATAGTTAGTTATATATATATATATATATATATATATATATATATATATATATATATATATATATGAGAACCATAGGTCGACCTCGCGCTTCAGCTAGCGGTATACCATGCATTTAGGCAACCTGCTATGCATCTACCCTATGGTATTGTTTAGTTTAAATAAAACATGCAAGTAAATATATAAGTAATTATCCAAAAATATTTCATTTTTGAAAAAATATTTTAAATAAGTGTAGCCGAAGTCAAAGTTTTTTTGTATATTTACGTTTTCGAACAAAATATTTGTCATGGGTTTTCATGACAAATGTAAGACAATATATGAAAAAAATTATTTTCTTAGGGGGAATTTAGAGTCGTGTTTAAATTAAATTTAACTGACATTTTAACGAATAATTGATTAATATTGTAAATTTAATAAATTAAATTTAACTGACATTTTAACAAATAATAAATTAATATTCCACGAACACGCACACCCACTTTGAATTTTCAATTTAGACTTTTCAGATTTTTTAGCCTTAGGCTTTCTGCAATATAGGTTTGCATATAGACAGTATATCGTAAATTATTTCAATATTTTTTCAAAAACAATATTTTGGGTAACTCATATGCAATCACTATTTAATTAATATAAAAGTTTTCATTTATTTTTAAGACGTATTTATATTTCTTTCCCTTTTTAAATTTTTAATTGGTTAAATTGTTCTCCCATTATTTTTTTTATGCGTTAAAAATTACCATAGAACATAATTTCTTACCCAATCTCAGATTTTATATATAAAATGAATGCTTTAAATATAAAACAAAAAAAAAGCAAATAAAACAAAAACAAAAAACACAAAGAAACTAGCTAAAAATGAAGAAGAGCAATAAATACAAGTAAAACCGAGCAAAGACGAGTTAGGCATATGGGAAAGTGTAGCGCCTCAGAGAAAGAACCAACGCACCACGACGAATCCAATACGCCTGTTCCCCACCCTATTACTAATCTTAACTAGTTTTCGGGTCTAAAAACAAAAGCATTATATTGCCGGATGTTTACGTCATCGAACATGAATAGGAAAAATATATATATATAAAAGATTATAAGAAAAAAAATCGATGTTCTGTCACATTACGCTAATCTCAATATTTTAATAATAATAATAATAATCAGAGGTGGGTGCGCAAATTTTAAACTTTAAAGCGCAAACGCAAAAGCGCAAAGTGGAAAAACTTAGTCCGCAAGCGCAAAGCGCACATGTCCGAAAAACTTAGTCCGCACAAAGCGCACATGTCCGCAAATCAAATTTTTTTTAAAAGCACAAATTTAGGAGCGCAAAAAAAATAAAAAGAATAAAGCGCAAGTATTTAAAGAAGAATTATTTTAAATTTTAATTGAAAGATGCAAATATATATAACAAAAAATGAGAAAGATTTTATTAATGTTATTCAATTTTCTGTGATCTTCCTCCTCTCTCTCCTCTTGCATTCTGAATAGGGTCCTATTCCCTTTCATAAAGATAAATTTTTCAAAATTGCTGGATGCCATGGCTGCCCTCTTTGCTCTTAGAATCTCAGAGCCTTGACTAAACAACCTTTCCACGGCAGCTGAGCTGGGTAATGGGTATTATACTTAATAAACAAGTCCACTCAGACCTCCTGGTATTCACACGGAAACAGGTTCGTAGTGAGAGGGGTACTGTGGTGAACATTTACTGCAGACCAGCTATCCAAGATTTGTCCCAACTTCTCCTCCAGAGGTGACTGCTGGATATAAGGGCCCTTCACTTTCTGAAATATTTAGAAATGGTATCAAGAACTCAAATCTTTTTTGTTTCCATTTGAACATTATATATATATATATATATATATATATATATATATATATATATATATATATATATATATATATATATATATATATATATATATATATATAAATAATATATGTATATATATATATATATATATATATATATATATATATAAAATAATATATTTTTTTAGTTATTTTATATATATATATATATATATATATATATATATATATATATATATATATATATATATATATATATATATATATATATATATATATATATATATATATATATATATATATATATATATATATATATATATATATATATATATATATATATATATATATTTTTATATATATATATATATATATATATATATATATTATATAGAAATTTAAGCCCTTATTCTGGTTACTTTATAGAAAAAATCTTATCACTTACACAATTTTAATTCACTACAATAAAAACTTAATAAACATTTTTAATTAAACTTTATTTATTTTCAAACTTTTTAAATTAGATAAATGTAACATTTTTTTCTAAATGTAATACTACGTTTCGCCTCTATGTCGGGAGGCCTCTTCAGGTGATGGATCTATCGAGAGCAAGAAACAGAAGAATCAAAAATTAGACTGACTATGAATTTTGGAGTTGGTTGGTTACTGTTATTATTTTTTTGTAGAAATACGTGTCTTTCATTAAATTGATTTGAATCGTGTCCATCTTCGCTTCGCCCTGTTGTTTGTTATAGTTATTCCAATTTCTAATGCAGAATGATTCAATTTGCTTTCTTAAACTAATATCTGAAGTGTTGAAAATTTGATTTGCATTATTTATATTGATGGAATGGTTATAGTTGGTTCTATGAGAAGTAAGAGCAGAGTTTAATTCGTCGGACCCTAGATCATGTTTATGTTGTTTTATCCGTCTTGCAAAATCGCATGGGCTCCCCCCTTTCCCCCATACTCAGTAACTTATTCATGGAGCTCATAGAACATTATTACATCCTCCCTCACCCCCTCCTCTCCCATACAATTTGGCACAGATACGTCGACGATATATTTGCAGCCATCCCTACACACACAAACCCTCTTGACATTCTAGAATACATAAACAGCATTAATAGTAATATACAATTCACCATTGAACAGTCTCAAAACAACACACTCCCTTTCCTAGACACACTAATATCATGGAACACATCTCACTTACTTTTTTCTATTTACAGAAAACCAACTTCCACTCCCAACTACACTCATTGGTTCTCATCACATCCTACTTACACTAAATTAGCTACCCTCTCTTCCTTATTCCTCCGAGCTCTAAGTATATGCTCCCCCCCCTTCCTCAAAACAGAATTCAGCTTCCTTTTCTCCACTTTCAACAAATTACTCTACCCTCGGTACATCATAGTCTCAGCTCTAAGAAAGGCCAAACACAAATTCTACAATACAAACAACAATCAAAACCCCCCCACACCTCCCAGATCCTACTTGCCTGTTCCCCAATTTCCCACGGACCAGATAAAAAATCTCCTTCCAAAAAACATCCATTTCACTCAATCTAACACCTTCCCCCTAAAAAAAGTTTTCCTCCCCCCAAAAGTTAAAAGCCCCGACCTCATTGAATGCGTATACCGCATACCATGCAGAGATTGCAACCTGGCGTATTTCGGCGAAACAAACGATTTTGCAAGACGGATAAAACAACATAAACATGATCTAGGGTCCGACGAATTAAACTCTGCTCTTACTTCTCATAGAACCAACTATAACCATTCCATCAATATAAATAATGCAAATCAAATTTTCAACACTTCAGATATTAGTTTAAGAAAGCAAATTGAATCATTCTGCATTAGAAATTGGAATAACTATAACAAACAACAGGGCGAAGCGAAGATGGACACGATTCAAATCAATTTAATGAAAGACACGTATTTCTACAAAAAAATAATAACAGTAACCAACCAACTCCAAAATTCATAGTCAGTCTAATTTTTGATTCTTCTGTTTCTTGCTCTCGATAGATCCATCACCTGAAGAGGCCTCCCGACATAGAGGCGAAACGTAGTATTACATTTAAAAAATGTTACATTTATCTATTTTAAAAGTTTGAAAATAAATAAAGTTTAATTGTAATGTTTATTAAGTTTTTATTGTAGTGAATTAAAATTGTGTGATAAGATTTTTTCTATAAAGTAAAAAGAATAAGGGCTTAAATTTATATAAATATATATAAAGAAGGTTTATTTCTTTAAGTTTATATATATATATATATATATATATATATATATATATATAAATGAGGAGCGTATCCAAATCTATTGATATACATATAACACATTTATAGCGATATATATATATATATATATATATATATATATATATATATATATAAATATATATATATATATATATATATATATATATATATATATATATATATATATATATATATATATATATATATATATATATATATATATATATATATATATATATAGTTATATATATATATATATATATATATATATATATATATATATATATATATATATATATATATATATATATATATATATATATATATATAGTAAAACTTACTTATAAAATATATATATATATATAGTATATATATATATATATATATATATATATATATATATATATATATATATATATATATATATATATATATATATATATATATATATATATATATATATATAAAATAAAATAAGAGATACTTTAAAGTTTTTTCTAAATTATAAAAATAACTCACCATAATTGGGTCACTTTCAGACTCTGTCCCATCACCTTCAGTGCCTTAATGTTTACAAGTAAGATTCGCTCCAATATTACACTTTATTTCCTCCAGTATCCTGGTCTTGGTAGCTTAGTACTTCCCCTCATTTAACCTACGTACCACTCCGAGTTTGAAGTAAGGATGCAGAGCTGTTGCCATAAGCAAATCAAAATCATCAAAGATACTGCTAAACCTCGGTTCAAAGCTCTTTTCTTTCCCTTTGTTTGCCTTTGGTTGCTTTAGCAAGTAGTTGACTAAGTTTTTGGCATATTTAAATTTTTCCACCTCTCGTTGCATTTCCCCGATCTTGTCCTTGAGGAGGAAGAGATTAGGCAATAGGACTCCCGCGTACGCATTCTTCTCTTCCTGCAACATATCAAGCCTAACAGCAATATGCGCCATTATTTCGATGTACTCCGCAATTACCTCCTTATCACTTTTTTTAAATACTGGAAGACAAGGCTTTTGCTCCACACAAATGTTGTTGATTTGTGTCATGCGACCATCAAGGTTCTTAAACAGGTCTTTTATAGAATCGTATAGGGAGTTCCAGCGATTAACACTTGGTGTTTTAAGCTTTGTTCCCAACTCCTTCTTAATTCTCGCAGCAGTTGTAGTTTTCCTGTTTTGGGCATTCCACAATTCCTGTGCTTTGGTAAGTGTCTTATTAAATGGATCCTTGGTACCATAGGACCAGCGAGGAACATATGAAACATCCTTAGTAGCCAGGATGTTTAATGTGTAGGAAATACAACGGCGATGTTCAGTTAGGCTAAGTGCATCATGTTCTTCAAGCAGATTTTCTAGCTGGAGAGGTTTTGTCTGCAGAACCTCTGTGTCACTAATTTGCTCCATCTCTTCAAGCGCAACCACTATCTCTGCAATCGGTGCCTGTTCTTCTTCCTCTTCGTCACCCGTTTCTGCATGAGCATCTACCCGAAAGGCTGCACAGAAATTTGCATCATTATCTGTTGTAATGCAGGCAACCTGAAGATAAATTTTTTAATTTAGTTGTTTCCTTATTAATTTGGAGTTATAATTTTTTTCAGCATTACGTTATTATTTCATACTGATTTTTACTGACCTTATGCTCAATGTCAATTTTTTTATGAATATCCGTAATATTGTTGGCTAGGACTGTGCTGGTCTGAGAAACAGATAACTCTCTAGAGGCAAGGACAGACTTCTTTCTCTTCAAAGTATTCAAATTAATCCAGTGAACCGTCATCCCCTGAAAACTCCTGTTTGTTGTTCCCAGTCCAGCTGTCTGCGGTTGTGGCCACATAACTGACCTTATATAATGTTGGTTAAATCAGCCTTCCTTATTATGCATGACATCAAGATCCCTCATCACTTTTCTTCTGGAGGGTATGTGGAAATCAGAGTTCAGGTAGGACAGGAATTCGACAAAGAACTCAGACTCCACAATATGTCATGTAGCAGAAATCTAAAAGCAAAAATATTTGATGAGAAATGATATTAATGGCAAATGAAACATGGTATTTTAAATTCGAAAATTTTTGTATGGACTGTATTCTGTTAGTTTTTAAATCTGTTAATTGTGACACCATTTATAGTTAACCTGTAGTTAAAATAAAACACATACCGTAGTTATAAAGCAACTCAAGAGCTCTCTTCTGTTTAAATATTTTCGACATAGACTGAAGAATGATGGTTTGACGCCTTTTGCTGGGTGTCTCACTGTCTGTTGAGCAGCTCCGGCCCCGCTTTGACCCTCCTTCAATTGCAGTACACAGCAATTGAAGGATCTAAAGGAAAATGTAAAAATAAGCAGCACCATGTAAAAGCTGAAGTTTTTTTTTTACATTGGGAGCATTCAATCTTTCCCTTGTACATCACTCTATTGCCCACAATATACTCCTTCTTGCTCTTGACAGACAGAAAAGTACTTGATAAGATGGGGCCATAGGTGCTCCAAGTCATGCTGCTTTTTTTCTCATGGGAAGTACAGGAGGCATCACACTCAATATTACAGGAGTTAGACTTCGACTACTTTCACTCTTTGCAATTCTTTTCCTTTAAGCAGTCAGTGATATCTGACTATTCCCAATTAAACACACGGACTAACTAGAAAGGTTTAATCGCCAATCACAAGTAACCAATAAACTTAGTAACTTGGCTATATTAATACACACACACACACACACACACACACACACACACACACACACACACACACACACACACACACACACACACACAAATACACATATTAAT
>JABUQX010144620.1:17500-20000 GCA_015478945.1 Trachelipus rathkii | reverse complement strand
TAAGTAAGACAAAAGAAATACTAAAAGATGCATACGTAGGAGGGAAAAAGAGGTATATGAACAGTTTGGAAAAAGGATGAATAGGTACTTAGAAGGGAATAGGAGGCTCTTCTGGAAGGAAGCGCGAAAGATTAAAAATGAGAATAAGGGGAATCTGATTAGAATAATGAATAGAGATGGTGCTTTCGTAACTGATGAAATGGGTGTGAGGAGAGTGTAGAGGGAACACTTCGGAAATCTGCATAACATTGTCAATAATAAAAGGTGATAGTAAATGTGTGTGAGTTTAATGGTGCAAGAAGGAATAGGTATTTTGAGGATGAGGTCATTAGTAAGGAGGTGGTAATGGGTAGAGTGAGAAAGTTGAAGAATATTAAATTACTGGTGAAATGATCAAGAATGGAGGGATGAACTTTTGATTGGATTTGGAAGTTGTGTATGAAAGCGTTTATGGAGGGTTTAGTTCCGAGGGATTGGAGGGGAGCAGTCATAGTACCCTTATATAAGGGTAAAGGGGATAAGGGTAACCGTAGGGATTATATAGGGAAATTAGTTTATTGAGTGTTGTAGGGAGGATATATGCTGGTATTTTGGTTGAAAGAGTGCGTCGAGTGACTGAGGAACTGATTGGTGAAGAACAAAGTGCGTTTAGAAGTGGGAGAGGATGTGTGGATCAAATCTTTACATTGAAAGAAATGATTGAGAAAATGAAAGAGAAGAAGAATAAATTGTTTTTAGGTTTATGGTTTTGCAACAGGCGTATGATAGGATTAATAGCGAAGCTCTAAGTCAGGTGTTAGTGATATATGATGTTATTGGAAGGCTTCTGAATGGAATCAAAAGTAGGTTTGACGATAGTGAAGCGTGGGTAAGAATAAATGGAGATGAAAGCGAATGGTTTAATATTAATAGCGGAGTGAGGCAGGGATGTGTTATTTGTCCTTGGTTATTCAATTTGTATATGGATTGGGTTATGAAAGAATTAGAGTTGGGGTGGCAGGGGAAGGTGTAAAAATGATAGAAAATGAAAGAAAGTGGAGGGTGTCCTACCTATTATATGCATTATATGCAGATGATTTGGTTTTGTGTGACGAATCTGAAGAGAGTTTGAGAGGATTGGTAGAGGAATTTCTCAGGGTATGTAAAAAGAGGGGTTTGATAGAAAACGAAAATAAAAGTAAAATTATGGTTGTGAGTGAATATAGTCCTCGATGTGAAGCTATGTTGGATGGGGAGCTACTGGAACAAGTGTCTGAGTTTAAATATTTAGGATATATGTTGGATGAAAAGTGAATGCATGACGCAGAGTGTAGTAGGAAAATTTTAAATGGTAGGAAGGTAGACGGCTGGAGCAATTAAATCCTTGGTGGATGTAAAGGGAATAAGTCTTAAGTGTGCTAGGGTCTTACATGAGGATTTATTGTTACCTGTATTAATGTATAGAAGCGAAGCTATGAACTGGAATAAGAGGTGTAGATCTAAAGTACAATGTGTTCAGATGAACAATCTTAGGGAAGTGTTAGGTGTGAGAAGAATTGATAAAATGAGGAATGAATGAATTAGTGAGTTGTGTGGTGTGATGAAAGAAGTAAATGAGAAATAAATGAAAGTACATTGAGATGGTTTGGGTATTTGGAAAGAATGGATGATAGTCAGTTGGTTAAGCGGATGTACAGTGGTGAGCGTGCTAGGAATCGACCGGCTGGGAGACCGAAGAAAAAGTGGATTGAGTCAGTAATGGAATGACTGAAGGAGTGGAATGAGAGTTTGGCAGAGGCGAGAAGAAAGGTGCATAATAGGAGTGAATGGATATGGTTGTGGCCCTCCTGGGCCAAGGGATGAACCCACATTAACTAGATGCCATTGTGAGGGTCCGTCCCGGTTCCGTGAAGCTCTATGGGGGATTTTTCTGACTGCAGCGTGTTCTTACTGGAAGGTATAAAGGGGACGGTGTGGCTAGGCCTTCTTTCCGACTTAAGTCATTTTCCTCTACTACTCTTCTACTGGGGAGAGAAGGTGGGTGAGTGATATATATATATATATATATATATATATATATATATATATATATATATATATATATATATATATATATATATATATATATATATATATATATATATATATATATATATATATATATTACTTCTTACTCCTTAGAACCGTGTTATGGTGTCTCTAACGTCACTGCTGGTGTTAATGTCCTTATTCTCCCAAACTGCAGAAACTGTTCCTAAAACCTCGTATATTAAACTGGTTGACGCCTGGTTTATCACAGTTATTGTCTTATCCTTTTCCATCATTATTACGATCATTGTGATAGAGTACAAAAAAAGAGAATCTGACACAAAGGTCAAAAACCTTATGAAAATCAAACCACTCGAATTTCAGGAAAAATCTGCCAAAGTTGGAGAAATCGATAAAAAAATTGTGAAGCTCAATTTCTATGCTAAGGGATTCTTTCAATTGTGTTTTATATTAATGTTTATCGTATTTGGAA
>JABUQX010144620.1:7500-12500 GCA_015478945.1 Trachelipus rathkii | reverse complement strand
ATATATATATATATATATATATATATAAATATATATATATATATATATATATATATATATATATATATATATATATATATATATATATATATATATATATATATATATATATATATATATATATATATATATATATATATATATATATATATATACTGTTTTGTTTGTTCTGAATTTGATAGCTATTAAATCTTTAAGTGAAATTTTTAATTTATATAATATATTTTTAATAACATTAAGTAAAAAAAATATTTAAATTTTTTTTTTCGCAGGTTAGTACAGGAGAAAAAATAGAGCTATAAAATTCGCAATCCTATGAATTTATAAAGAGCCAACTGACCACTCGAGCAATTGCTTCCTCTGTTTGGTGGACCCGTCCAAGCATCGAGCTGGTAAAAATGCGCCTGCTCACATATATCCGGGCCTTCCGTCATCCATTACCTAAGTATAACACTCTCCCGAGCTCCCTATACCCATTCCTCCAAAGGGAAGACAGCCATCTTCAGAACAAAGCTGCAAATCAGAAGACGATGATGTCGTTGATCTTGAATATAGTGTAGCTAAGGAGAGAAACCCTTATTTCCCCAACCAAGAAAACATCAACGACTTGATCAGAGATCTTGGTCTCACAAAGTCCAATGCAGTGCTTTGAAGTCGAGACTCAAGAAGTGAAATTTGTTGCAAGAAAGTGCCAAAGTCGCAAGTCAGGGAAAACGTCACCACCCTTCTTCAACTTTTTTCACCAATGAAGAAAGACTCTGCTTTTGCCACAACGAGACAGGTTTGTTTGAGGCACTTGAAATTGCCTTTAACCCCTGCCAGTGGCGCCTCTTCATTGATAACTCATTTACGAGTCTCAAAGCTGTGCTACATCATAACAGGAACATTTATCCATCTCTTCCCTTGGCTCACTCTGTGAAGCTCAAAGGGAATCACATCAGCTTGAAGCTATTGCTAAGTGCCTTGAAATATGAAGAACACAATTATGAAGTTATCGGAGATTTCAAAATGGTAGCGTTCCTGAGGGGTCTCCAAGGCGGCTTTTCCGTTTCCATGTTACCTTTTTCTCTGGGATAGCAGGGCCTTCGCAGAACACTATCAAAGGTGGGATTGGCCACAGCGGACTGAGTTCAGTGTAGGGAGGAGTAATGTCAAATGGGAGAATCTGTTGGACCCCAAGAAAATATTGTTTCCTCTACTACACATAAAATTAGGCCTCATGAAACAGTTTCTCACAGATCTAGATAATTAGTGTTCAGCCTTCATCTAACTGCAAGGCTTCTTTCCTAAGCTTTCAGAGGCAAAGGTCAAAACCGGTCTTCGTCAGAACACAAATAGAAAAGATCATAGAGTGCAAGGAATTCTCGAAGAAGCTGACAAGGAGAGAAAAAGCAGCTTAGAACAGCTTTATTGCAGCTGTTCGTCGTTTCCTTGGGAATCACAAGGTCGAATACTATGAGGAGCTTGTTGAAACCTTGGTCAGGAACTATTACAAAATGGGCTGCAGAAGCTCAAAGGGAATCACATCAGCTTGAAGCTATTGCTAAGTGCCTTGAAATATGAAGAACACAATTATGAAGTTATCGGAGATTTCAAAATGGTAGCGTTCCTGAGGGGTCTCCAAGGCGGCTTTTCCGTTTCCATGTTACCTTTTTCTCTGGGATAGCAGGGCCTTCGCAGAACACTATCAAAGGTGGGATTGGCCACAGCGGACTGAGTTCAGTGTAGGGAGGAGTAATGTCAAATGGGAGAATCTGTTGGACCCCAAGAAAATATTGTTTCCTCTACTACACATAAAATTAGGCCTCATGAAACAGTTTCTCACAGATCTAGATAATTAGTATTCAGCCTTCATCTAACTGCAAGGCTTCTTTCCTAAGCTTTCAGAGGCAAAGGTCAAAACCGGTCTTCGTCAGAACACAAATAGAAAAGATCATAGAGTGCAAGGAATTCTCGAAGAAGCTGACAAGGAGAGAAAAAGCAGCTTAGAACAGCTTTATTGCAGCTGTTCGTCGTTTCCTTGGGAATCACGAGGTCGAATACTATGAGGAGCTTGTTGAAACCTTGGTCAGGAACTATTACAAAATGGGCTGCAGAATATCCTTCACAGTCCATATCCTTGATGCTTATATTGCTAAATTTAAGGAGAACATGTGGTAGTACTCAGAGAGCATGGCGAGCGATTTCTCAAGTATATTCTGGATTTTGAACGCTGCTACCAAGTATCATATAACGAAAACATGATTTCAGACTATATGCGGGGGTTGATTCTTGAAAGCAACTTCCTTTATAAACGAAAATCCAGAAAAACTCCTCACTTCCAAATATTTTGAGGTCTCTGTTGTATAAAATAAGATTAAATAAATGCTAATTTTTAATTATATGTCTTCTCATTCTACTTTGTGTAATCGAAAATGATTATTTTCACCAATTTTTTAAATGAGAATTGGTAAATTTGTGAATATCTTTATCCTTTTCACAAAATCAAAGTTTGGAGGTAATATTAGCCATTTTTTTATACCTTCTTGGTATAAAAAAATGTGAAATTACAGTTGCTGCAAAAAGGTAAAAAATTATTATTATTATTATTATTATTATTATTATTATTATTATTATTATTATTATTATTATTATTATTATTATTATTATTATTATTATTATTATTATTATTATTATTATTATTATTATTATTACTATTATTATTATTATTATTATTATTATTATTATTATTATTATTATTATCATTATTATTATTATTATTATTATTATTATTATTATTATTATTATTATTATTATTATTATTATTATTATTATTATTATTATTATTATTATTATTATTATTATTATTATTATTATTATTATTATTATTATTATTATTATTATTATTATTAACCAGCACCTTGTCGTCTGTGATCAACTCTTGCGTGGCTTTGATATGGAGGGACATTTGCCTCAGTTTTTCATTCTTCAAAACCGCTTCTTCGACGAAAGCGATGTTAACAAATAAAATATTGTGTAAGTCATTGCCTTTTCAATTATTAAAATAAATTTTTTTATATTAATTTTTCTGGTTAAATTTAAACATTGGCTAAAAAATTAATATATATATATATATATATATATATATATATATATATATATATATATATATATATATATATATATATATATATATATATATATATATATATATATATATATATATATATCTAGAGGACAAAGACTGTAGGCCTATCAAATTACACTGGAGACTGGAGATTTTCCTAATCTGAATCCAGTTTAAAGGCCGATATGCCTCGATACACGTTGATTGAAAGTGTGCAAGTCAAAGGTGGTTGGGGAAATAGATAAAGGAATTGTGTTACAAGCTTCACCAGTGAAATACGTTTAAGAATGAGCAGAGCGGTTAAGTCTGGGGTCAAATGGTTAAAGGAAGAGATTGTAAAGCAACGAGTGTCGCACAAGCCATTCTCAGTAGAGGAGTTTCAGAAGAGCAGTGTCCTTTGTACTAGCGATAGCATAAAGAAATCGTGGCAAACTTTTGAAGGGGAGAATGTGAATGGAGAGAATTTGTGTGAGTGCAGTAGAGTTGATAAAACGTTAAGCCTTAGACTCCACATCTTTAAAGAGAGCTGTGTGAGTGGAACCAAAAAAGATGTGTGAAGAATACTCCATGCAGGGGGCTCACGACACCCCTATAAAGAGCAAGTAACTGGGTAATCCTCGTGTAAATCAAGTGATATCGGACATAGTCCGGTGTTGTCCTGTATGTCAAACACAAAAGACCTTCTCATCGAATGTAACACCTCCGATGCTGAAGATCTTGGCTGACTATCCTTTTGACTTGTGCGCCATTGATCTGTTGCAATTCCCGAAAACTTATAAGGGAAATAAATATTGTTTGGTCCTTATCGACCATTATTCCAAATGGGTAGCAGTATCCCCAATTCCTGACAAGTCTAATTCGACCGTTTCTCGAAGATTCGAACATCAGATCCTGTCCTTTCTCCCAAAAAGTCCAAATCGTATCCTTACCGATAATGGGACGGAATTTACCTCCCAAATATTTCAACAATTGATGCAGAAACACAACATCAAACATGTTCGAATCTCTCCGCTTCATCCTGCTAGTAATGGTGTGTGTGAACGTTTTAATCGAAGCCTAATTCAGATATTGAAGTGTCTGGTATTGGAAGAACCTGCTAACTGGGATGAACATTTGTCCACCTCAATACTAATATATAACACAACTCACAGCGCTTTGAATATGTCCCCGGATTTTGTTGCAAAAGGCCCACTCCCAGTTCATACGTTCCCTCAGTACTGGAAGGAGGGCAGTACAAATTTCAAACCCTTTAAAATAGGCCAAAGAGTAGACAAGAAAGTTATACGAACTGGGCCGAGCACTGCTAAGTGGGAAGTTCCTTTTGTAGTTGAGGAAGCGAATCCCAATAGTTACATATACCATAAAACGGAGTAATAACCCTTTAGGTAGGTCTCAAAAGGTTCACTTCTCTCAACTTAGAGAGTGGATCAATATTCCGGTCTACTTGCGTAGATACCTGGCTCGGAACAAGGAAATTAGTGAAGTTTTTTTCTCCTCTGAGAACAACTCTGAAGAGGATGAATTGGCAAACCAGGATGACTGGTCTCATGACTCGGATAATGAGTCAGATACCAGCTACCAACTGGATAGTTCAATTGAGTCTATCACCTTCGAATCTCTGTTTGATGATGGTTCTGACTCTGATGGTCGGGAAGCGGATTTTGAGGGATTCTTCCATTTTAATCCCATATCTGTAACAGATTTTCCAACGAATTGCCACCGGATCTATCGGAGGAAATAAGTTATATGGCTCCAACCAGTCAGGAACAAGTGGATCATCCAAAACCAACTGAGACGAATGATTCCGATAAGGAAAACCATGGTGAATTGCCATCAGAAAACGTTCTCACTCATATTCCAAAAATTAGATTCTCTCTCCCTCCTACTGAAATTC
>JABUQX010144620.1:0-2500 GCA_015478945.1 Trachelipus rathkii | reverse complement strand
AATACCACAAGCATTGAGTCTAGTCTTCCTCTACCCTCCCTCGCTCATCCATATATATATATATATATATATATATATATATATATATATATATATATATATATATATATATATATATATATATATATATATATATATATATATATATTCTAATTTTTTTTTTATAGAATTATATATATATATATATATATATATATATATATATATATATATATATATATATATATATATATATATATATATTTTTATATATATATATATATATATATATTATATATATATTATATATATATATATATATATATATTCTAATTCTTTTTATAGAATTATATATGTTATTAATCATATATATATATTATTATTATTATATATATATATATATATTATATTATATATTATATATATTATTATATTATATATATTATTATTATATATATATATATTATATATTATTATATATTATTATATTATATTAATATTATTATTATTACATATATTATTATTAATGGAAGTAGTCTATAATTCCTTTGTTTTAATTTCTCTCTACTTTTTAATTTCTTATATCTACTGGAATAACATTAGAGCTATATTATATATATATTTTTAAAAAAATCTAGAAATATGCATAACTGTATTTATTTATAACTTATTTGCATGTTTTATTTAGTAATTTATATTTTTATATGCAAATAATTACTACAGTGGCAAATATTAAAAATATACTGTTAAGTCCGGATGGGTCACCCGTGACCAATTTTTTTTTAGAATTAATTATTATTTTTTGAACAAAAAAAAGGTCCTAATGTGTTATTAGGGTCCTATTTACCTTATTTAAAAAAAAAAAATTAAATATATTTTTCATAATTCAGGACTGAAAGGGGTAATGTTATTAATTTATTATGCATTTCAATCAATCAATCTATCAATTAATTAATTTAATCAATTAATTTTTTTAATCAATATCGAAAATGAAAATAAAAAATAAGATCAAACATAAAACGTATGCAAGTTAATTAAAAATGATCCGGCAACTTTTCAACATTATTTATTGCCAGTTTGCCTCCAATTTGCAAAAAAAAAAAAAAAAAATCGTCGTTACCGGGCATTTCAAGCGGAATGTTATTTGGTGACAAAATGATCAGGTGAAACCGCTTAAAAAGCGCTTCAGATGTCGATATTGAGGCAAATTTTTCTAAGTTTTTTCTTCATAACTCAATTCCGGTTGTAAATTCTCAAATCCGTTTGAATAGCACGGAGGTCAAGCGGATTTTTTTTTACAGTGTATCTATATATATATATATATATATATATATATATATATATATATATATATATATATATATATATATATATATATATATATATATATATATATATATATATATATATATATATATATATATATATATATATATATATATATATATAGCAGCAATATATATATATATATATATATATATATATATATATATATATATATATATATATATATATATATATATATATATATATATATATATATATATAAATATATATATATATATATATATATATATATATATATATATATATATATATATATATAGGCCAGCCTCTAGAAGAGCCACAATCCATATCTCAAAAACTACAACAGCTACCGGGAAAAGGAATACATTGCTGGAATCCTGGCAAAATTTTACCGAGGAAACTGTAAAAAAAAAAAAAAAAAAAAAAATTCATATCTCGAAAACTACAAAAGCTACAGGGAAATGAAATACATTTTTGGAATCCTTGTAAAATTTTGGTTAGGAAAATGTAAAAAAAAAAATAAAAAAAAAAATTAAACATAAAAATTGGCTATTTTTTTGGAGGGGTGCTGGGACATAGTATATATATATTTATTATTTGTAAAGTATTACACGGCAATTTAGGGGCCTGAGCCGACGTGGGGAAACACAGGGGGGATTGCTTTCCATACCCCGTGGGAGGGGCGGAGAACTCTGCGTGACCCAAATACCAAAGAGCGGTTCCGGAGACCCTCCCCGGAGGGGGGGAATTAGTCCTACCCCGTAGTTCCCCGGAAGGCCGAGAGACCCCGACTCCTGCCATCGGTGCGGTATACCCTTGGGGTATTCTTTAGTTAAAAAAAAGCAAAATTTAATAGAAAGTCTATTTATTTTAACGAGTAACCAATAAAAGGTCTCTAAATAGGCTCTCTAATCATATTACTATAATTATTAACAATAATTTTTTTTTTTTTTTTTTTACATTTTCCTATCCAAAATTTTACCAGGATTCCAAAAATGTATTTCTTTTTTTTATATATATTTTATTTTTTTTTATAGTTTTATATATATATATATATATATATATATATATATATATATAT
Source organism: Trachelipus rathkii (assembly GCA_015478945.1). Lineage (NCBI taxonomy): Eukaryota > Metazoa > Arthropoda > Malacostraca > Isopoda > Trachelipodidae > Trachelipus > Trachelipus rathkii. The sequence goes on along the minus strand of JABUQX010144620.1, from coordinate 132 downwards.
ATATATATATATATATATATATATATATATATATATATTGGAAGCGGCGCACGAAAACGCGAAAAGTGCTTTTTACGATAAATGCGAAACGGTTAAACACCCAAATCTTGAAACTTCGAACGAAGTACAACA
>JABUQX010144618.1:12500-22500 GCA_015478945.1 Trachelipus rathkii | reverse complement strand
ACTGGCGATCGGAAAGAAGTGAATGAGATTCCAGATGATCTAAGATATGAGAGTTAAGAAGGGTTTCAAAGATCTTAGATAGAATACAAATGAGAGCTATAGGGCGATAGTTAGAAGGATCAGAGCTTCCTTTTTTTCGGAATTTGTTGGACATGTGCGAGCTTCCAACACTGAGGGAAAGTGTTAGTATTAAGACATAGAGAATATAGTTGAACGAGGGGCGGGGCCAGCACGGAAGCACATTTTCTTAAAATTCGGGGAGGAACGCCATCCGGGCCACCCACCTTCCTAACGTTCATATATTTTAGGAGCCCATGCACCCGATCAAATGTAATCACAGGCAAAGGCATAGGACACCTGAGAAGAGAAGGAGGAGGAAAAGGAATGCCAGAATCGTCCAGGGATGAGTTAGAGGAAAATAGGAGGCCAAAGAGATTGGCCTTTTCAGTAGGATAATTAGCAACAGAACCATCATATCGAATAAGAGAAGGAAAGGTAGATTTACCGAAGCTGTTAGAGGTGTTTTTGGCAAGATTCCAGAAAGATTTGTCAGTAGAAGAACCAAGGAGGTTAGCGCACTTTCGTTTCATGAAAGCCCGCTTTGCTCGTCGAAGAGTATCCCTGCAACCATTTCTAGCTGAATGAAAATTAGAGAGAGTGATAGGAGAACGAGAATTTTTCCACTACCGATACGCCCTGTCTCTAGCTTGAATGGCCAGAGAACAAGCACGACCGAACCATGGATTATGAGGAGAGAAAGATTTAGTCGAAGAAGGAATGAACCTGCTCATCCCATCAACGATTGCAGCTCCCACCTTATCGGCAGAAGCCGAAGCGTCACCAGAGTCAAAGCAGTTATTCCAATTATAGTTAGCGTAGAAGCAACGTTCAATCGGCCCGATCAAAGTGCCAGAAAAAATGCGTAGGGCAGGATGGAGCTTTTGGAGAGAAAGTATTAAAATTAAGAGATATAATAAGGTTGTGGTTAGATTTACCAATAGGAGAGAAGATGGTGTATTTATAGAGAGAAGGACTAGTGGTGAATCATAGGTCAAGTGTGTTCAAGAATTGGTTGGGACGATCCGAAATGTATGTGGGTTCTTTAATTATTTGCTCCAGATCGTTGTGAATGCTGAATGATCCGGCCTCCTCCCCACCTAAATCAGTTGAGAGGACCCCAACTATCCAGCGTTGTGTACATTGAAATCCCCTAAATAGATGACCTCAGTGTTTGGATGAGAAGATATGACAGTCTCGTGTGGAGTAGTAAGATATTCAAAAAAGGCGTGAAAATCGGTTCTGTTAGGAGAACAATAGCAGAAGCACAAGATTATTGTAGTAGAAGGAAGAAAGATTTTAAGCCACAAAACATCGAAGTTAGGAGATTCGAGATTTTCGAGACGTGTTACAGGAACGTTTATGTTTACATAGGCACATACTACAACCTTCAGACGGAAATTATGAGATAAGTTGTAGTTGGACATATTAAACGAGTTAGAGGATGAATTCTTAGCCATCTGGGTCTCAGACATGAGGAAAAGGTTAGAATTAGAGTTAGAAAGGTAGTATTCCACGGATGCAGAGTTAGATTGCAAGCCACGGATGTTGGTGAAGTCGATAGTAAGCCCGCACCTGTGCAAATCTGCCATCATAACTGCACATACAACCATAACAAAACAAAACAACAGACAAAAACCAGAAGTAAATTCAGGTTAAAATTGTGTCACACACTAAAACCTAAATTTAAAACCGCAAATGTTAAAACGATAAAATCGTATTTACAATAAACAAGTAAAATATGAAAAATCTTGAAATGATATATATATATATATATATATATATATATATATATATATATATATATATATATATATATATATATATATATATATATATATATATACAAATAGATATATATATATATATATATATATATATATATATATATATATATATATATATATATAAAGGCAGAAATTGTAGGATGAATTTAAAAGTAGGAAATATTGAAAAGGACAAAGGGAAGAAGAATAGACATTAATAAAAGAGAACATAATAATTATTGATATAATTTTAAATAAAAAGGAAATTTGCTGAAAAATGAATAAGGGAATAATTGAAAAAGGTAAAATAAAATTATTAAAAAAAATAATAAAGAAAGGAGAAATGGAAGAGGAAAACAAAACAAAACTAGGTAAGTTTAATTTTTAATAGAGAGAGAGAGAGAGAGAGAGAGAGAGAGAGAGAGAGAGAGAGAGAGAGAGAGAGAGAGAGAGAGAGAGAGAGAGAGAGAGAGAGAGAGAGAGAGAGAGAGAGAGAGAGAGAGAGAAAGTAGAAGGAGAAAGTGAGACCGAGAGCGAGACAGAGAAAGAGAGATATAGAAGGGATAGTGAGTGAGGCAGAGAGAGATAGTGAGAAACAGAGAGTGAAAAAGAGAGACAGATTGAATGAGAATGAGAGAGAGAGAGAGAAAGAAAGAAAGGGAGAAAGTAAATGAGATATAGAGGGAGAGGCACAAAGAAAAAGAAAGAAAGAGAGATAGAGAGAGAGATTGAGAGAGAGAGAGTGAGAGAGAGAGAGGTAGTGAGAAAGGGAAAGACAGAGAGATAAAGAAAGAGATGGATAGAGAGAGAATGAGAGAGAGAGAATGAGAGAGAGATAGAGAGAGAGAGATAGAGAGAGAGAGAGAAGTGAGACCAAGAGAGAGAAAGAAAGGAAGAAAGAAAGAGAATGAGAGTGAGAAAGAGGAGAGAATGTGAGAGAAAAAGAGAGATATTAAGAAAGAGAGAGAGAGAGTGAGAGAGAGAGAGAGGAGAGAGGGACAGCGATAAAAAGAGAGAGAAAGAAAGAAAGAAAGAGAATGAGAGTGAGAAAGAGGAGAGAATGTGAGAGAGAAAGAGAGAAATGAAGAAAGAGAGAGTGATAGAGAGAGAGGAGAGAGAGAGAGACTGCATATTGATTAAAACATGAATAGCGGATCTTGTCTATTGTTTAAATGTGATTCATAAAGGCGTAAAGGATATGAATTTAAATAAAATTTAAATAATTTACAAGGACTGAAAACGCATCTGAATTTAATATGGATTCAATACAAAATAATATGATATATATATATATATATATATATATATATATATATATATATATATATATATATATATATATATAATTGAAGAAAGAAAGAGCATAAAAATATATATATATATATTATAATTATTACATATTTTTATATTCTAAATTTATATATATATATATATTTTATTCTATATATTTATATTTTTATATATATATATATATTTATATGTTATATAAAATATATAAAAATATATATATATATATATATATATATATATATATATATATATATATATATATATATATATATATATATATATATATATATATATATATAGTTGATGGTTGACGCTTGTTCTGTGTAGACGTGTGAGGTGTTGCTTCCTGAGTATTTTAATTCAGCCAACTTTTAATGTTTTGAATTTTTTTTTTTTCATCAAGCATTAGTTTTAAATGCCTTTGGTTCTGTTTTGTTGCTCTTTTCTTTTTTTGTGTTTTAATTTTTAATTATTAGTCAAGTGTTTTTAGTATCTGATAGTTTAATGTCTGCAAGTGTTGAAGATGTCAGCGTAACTTTCGCTTGTTTTAGGATTTTAAGCTAAGTTTTAGATTATCGTATTTATTTATTTATTTTTTTCCTTTAAATTTTTGATTCATAGTTTAATATTTATTATTAGATATGTTACTATGTTACTAGCTTTTTTTTATTTTTACTTGTGTGTTCTTTATTAAATAATATTTTATATAATAAAGCATTTTTAGGTTTTAATGTGTAACTCTCGCATATTAGTTTATTACTCGTTAGATAACTGGTTGGGGTCGACCGTTCAAACTTATTTAGTCATTATTATTTACTGTTTTGCTTATTTTATCTATTTTCATAGATTGTTTCGCCCTAATTAGTTTTCAATATTGTGGCATATTAGATTTTTTTAAACTATGAGCTTGTGTGTGTTTGTTTGTGCGACTGGCTGATTAAATGACCGGTCAAAGTGGATGTAGGGGTGGGCGCAGGTGGGGGTTTTCTAATGACTTTGCCAACGTACTTGGCCTTCGTGATAATCATGAATCTGTTCTTTCTCTATTTCTCAACCTAACATTTTATTACTACCTGAGAAACAACTGGCCAGGGATTCATTTTCAAAAAAACTTAATATCTCTAACTATAACTTTTTCTATAATTTCCAAATATTAACATAAACGCTCCTGTAACACGTCTCGAGAATCTTGAATCTCCTAACTTTGATGTTCTGTGGCTAAAAATCTTTCTCCCTACTACTATCATTTTCTTGTGTTTCTGCTACTGTTCCCCTAATGGAACAGATTTTCAAGTTCTTTTTGACTATCTTACTATTTCTCATGAGACTGTTGCTTCTTCCCATCCAAATGCTGAGGTCCTCTATTTAGGGGATTTCAACGTACACCACACTGAGTAGTTGGGCTCCTCTCACAGTGATGCAGGCGGGGAAGAGGCCAAAACATTCAGCATTCTCAACGATCTGGAACAGTTAATTAAGGAACCTACACATTTTCTAGATCGTCCTAACCAATTCTTGAATACGCTTGACTTATGTTTCACCACTACTCCTTCTCGTTATAAATACACCATTTCTCCTCCTATTGGTAACTCTGACCACAATCTTGTAGCTCTTAATTATAATACTTTTTCTCCAGCAGCTCCTCCATGCCCTAAACGTAATTTCTGGCACTTTAATCGGGCTAATTGGGGGCATTGCGTTGTTTTTTGGCTAACTACTCTTGGAATGAATCCTGCTTTGACTCTGGGGATGCTTCGGTCGCCGCTGAAAAGGTGGGGGGCGTAATCACTGATGGGATGAGCAGGTTCATTCCATCTTCAACTAAATCTTTCTCTCCCCAAAATCCATGGTTTGATGGAGCTTGTTCTCGCGCCATTCAGGAGAGAGACATTGCGTATCGGGCATGGAAAACTCTCGTTCTCCTATCACTTTACTAATCTTCATTCTGCCCGAATGTTGCAGGGATACACTCGTCAGGCTAAGGCACTTCACTAAAAGAAAGTGCGACAACCTGCTTGGTTCTCCTACTGATAAAAATTTCTGTCTTGCCAAAAACATCTCAACAACTTTGTAAATCTGCCTTTCCTCCCCTTATTCGCCTCTGACGGTTCTGTTGTTAATTCTCCATCTGAAAACGCCAATCTCTTCGACCTCCTTTTTTCGTCTAATTCTACTCTTGGCAATTCTGGTATCCTCCTCCTACTACTTCTCCTCTCAAGTTTCCCATGTCTTTACCTATGGTTGAATGATCGGGTACATGAGATCCTGAGTTCTATGAACGCCGGGAAAGCGCTAGGTGCCCGATGGTATTACTCTTGTTTTGAGGGGTAAAGCTTCCGAGCTTGACGCCTGCCTCGTTCAAATCTACCTTCATGCCTTTAATACTAATACTTTTCCTCAGTGCTGTAAGAGGGCATATGTCCAACCGATCTCAAAAAAAGGTAGCCGCTCTGATACTTCAAACTATCGCCCTATAGCTTTCACTTGTATTCTATCTAAAATTTTTGAAACTCTTCTTAACTCTCATTCTGGATCGTCTGGAGTCTCATTCTCTTTCAGATCATCAGTATGGCTTTCGTCATTCGAGGTCAACTGCGACATACTTTCCTATCTAACTGATTTATGGTCTCTGCCCTTAGGACCATGGTGAGTCTCTGCGTGGTGGTGCTTGGCCATATCCAAGTCCTTTTGGACTGGGTTTGTGAGTCACTGCTCTCTAAGCTCCCTTCCTTTGTATTTCCTCCTTCTCTTTGCTTACTCTTGTCTAGTTTTTTCTCCGATCGCTCCATATCAGCACTCGTTGATGGAGCGTCCTCTTCCTCCTTTACTGTATATGTGGTGGTCCGCAAGGTTCTGTTCTATCTCCAACTTTATTCCTACTTTTCATTAACGATCTCCTCAGCTATACTTCCAACTCTGATCACTTTTATGCCGATGACTAAACTCCATTCTTTCAACTTATTTCAAATCAGCTCCCTTTTGCTTCTAGAGCTGCCTCTCGTCTTTCTATTCTATCCGATTCTATTCTTGCCGACCTGGAGGGGATTTCCGGGTGGGGTCACCGCAACCTTGTAAAATTCAACTCTTTAAAAACTCAACTTCTCTACATCTCCCTCTCAAAAACACCTCCGACCTTTCCCATATCCTTCGACGGCTCTAACGTCTCTCCTGTGAATAACATAAACATTCTTGGTCTTAACATAAACAACAAATTATCTTGGAAACCTCATATATCAATGGTTGCTAAGGTGGCCTCAAAGAAGCTGGGAGTTCTGTTCAGATAATTTTCCAGACACAGAGGAAGTAGGGCCAGAAATAAAGAAGAGGAAGTACTCTCGAGGAAGTGAAGAGATTATTACTGAAAAATTGTCTTTATTGTTAGATAGGCGTAGTATTTCTGATAGAGACGCAGTTCGAATAATATCAGTTACTGCAGAGGCGTTAGGTCATGACCCACTGAATTTAATTGTAAGTAGAAGTGTAATACGACTCCGCAGACAGCAATTCCGAAAACGAAGGACTGAGCTTATCAAAAATAGATTCAAGAATTCCGATTTAGAGGGAACTGTTGTGCACTGGGATGGGAAATTGTTTCCAGATATTTTGAGTAAAGAAAATGTAGAGAGGGTAGCGGTTTTGATTAGTTGTGGGGATGAAGAACAGTTGATAGGAGTTCCTCAGCTTGAAAATAGTATGGGAATTACTCAGGCAAAAGCTGTATTTTCAGCAGTTGAACAGTGGGGGGCAGTTGGGAAAATCCAGGCAATGTGTTTTGATACCACTGCAGTAAATACTGGTCGCTTCAGGGGAGCCTGCGTTTTGCTAGAGCAATTATTAGAGAAAAATCTTCTGTATTTAGCATGTCGCCACCATATTTTAGAAGTTATTCTAAAAGCAGTTTTTGATTGTAAAATGGACACAACCACTGGCCCTCAGCCAGATATTTTTTAAAAATTTCAGACTGGGTGGTGTAAGCTAGACAAGACAAAATACAAAACTGGTATTGAAGATGAAAATATTAGATATAAAATACGTAATTCGGACCAAATTTCAAGCTTTCTTATCGAACAATTAAAAAATCAACAGCCCAGGGATGATTATAAAGAATTTATCCAACTTTGTTTAATTTTTTTAGGATGTCTTCCTCCAAAAGACATTTTTTTCAGAGTACCTGGTGCTATTCATCATACCAGATGGATGGCAAAGGCTATTTATTCTTTTAAAATATATCTTTTCAGGGATCAATTTTCATTAACAGATTTAGAGAAAAAGGTATTGAAGACATTTGTTTATTTATAATCAATATTTATGTAAAAGCGTGGTTCAACGCCCCCAACACTTTGGCCCCAACCAAGACCTACAATTATTAAAATCGTTTGTTAACTACAGGAAAATTGATAAAGAGGTTGCAGACAAGGCACTGTCTAAAATGATAAACCATCTATGGTATCTTTACTTGTTCCTATTCTCAAAATGTCCAAATAGATGGCCAATTAATCGTCCTGAAGAAGACAATGATGATAATTATGATGATGATAGGGACAAAAACAACACTCAGTCTGGAAACAAGTGGATTATTTATTAAAGAAGTTGAATTTTTTATTTCTCCTCGCTCTAAATTTTTTAAGATATTTGAAATTGAAACAGAATTTTTAGCTATTGATCCTGATGTATGGTGCGAAAACTAACATTTAAAAGTTAAGAAAATGGTAAACTGTTTTAAGGTTATCAATGACACAGCTGAAAGGGTGGTAAAATTAATAGGACTTCAATTCCTGTTTGACGAAAGACGAAGAACAACGGCAGTTTCTGTTACAAGTTGTATCTGAATGTAGGAAGATTTTTCCTGACTCTTCAAAACCCACCTTATCTAAGCCATTACCACCTTAATCTGATAATTGTAAATAATAATCAATATTTATCATTTCTTCCTTTATAATGCTTCCTTTTTTATAACGCAACTTGGAATAATAAAATGCATTTGAACATTATTTGTTTTCATTTTTATACCTTCTTTGCTCTTCTTTTCTCCTAATTCCCTCATTTTCAATTTGGATTTTACTTCATTTATTTTTGAGAACACTTTTAACTAAACCCTTTTAATGTACAAAATGAAAATAAAAAAAATAAAAATCTGGAAAGCAGATGTAATTGAGTGTTGCAATGTTTTTGGCATTTGCATAAAAGTCACTTTTGAGGAATCTGATCATGTCCGGTCTTAGAAAATGCTGGATATCTTCAAATCTATAAGTTTTAACAAAAAAGTAGTGCCAGTAAAACTTCAAGACAACAACATTTCCTATGACGAATGTTTTTCATTTTATGAAGGAAAAACTGCGTTTTTTTTTTTTTCAAAAATTCGCAGCTTTTCAAAACTTTGACCTCAATGAGGCACGGGTTAACGTTATCCAATTGAGCTGAAACTTTGCCAATCTCATTTTTTAGCCAATTGGCAACTTTTAGGGGAGTTCCCGGAAAAAATTCGAACGATTTTGTGACCATCCATATATATATATATATATATATATATATATATATATATATATATATATATATATATATATATATGTATTTACATAGCAGTTATAGCAAATATAGATATATATATATATATATATATATATATATATATATATATATATATATATATATATATATATATATATATATATATATATATATATATATATATAAGAATATTATCAGTTATCACAATTTTGTGTCAATGAAAAAAGGATTTAAAACTATCTGGGACGAAGGGAAGTCCTATATCAAAGAGAACATCCACAAAAGCAGGAGAAACAGATAAGTTCTTCTTGGGTACCAATCCCAGCCGCCCTATAATGACGTGTTCTTTCACGTACCTTCAAGTCAAGCATGACTGGGAGATATATTACTCCAAAAGGTCAAACAGGTCTGGAAATTTTGTCCTTCTTCGCACTTTTTAATCACGTTATACCGGAGATCATTTCTCTTTTACTGTTACAATCTGGTGATCACAGACCTCTTATCAATATGCCAGTCCAAATTGTCATATTGCAAGCAAATATTAATATATAGGGAGCAACCAAAACTTCAAGAAATCATCACAAAATACAAATATCACATGTTTACAGCTAAACCTAAAAGGTTAACAAAACACTACTCTGCCTGACCTGCAACAACATTACTTATCGCAACTGCAAAAATGAAATTTCATATCTCGTAATGGATTCATTAAAAATTCACGTGCAAAAAGGTAAGTAAAAATTAACCCATCACAACGTAATGAACATTACAGATTTCCTTTCACACTTGGCCACTACACAAACAACTGCAAAAACTATCTTCCTTTTACTATCCTTTATCCTTATCATTGAAGATAGAAACTTCTCCTACTTGAGGTCGAAAAATAAATTTTATGACCAAGAGGTACACCTCAGATGACATACATAGACAGATTAGTAAAAGATGTCGGTGAAGAATATGCTGAAAGGATATGCTATTGCGAATTGTAAGAGATTGGGAAAGCGACTTGTAATGGTAGATGGAGCAACGTCAAAGTGTATGCCACAATATATATATATATATATATATATATATATATATATATATATATATATATATATATATATATATATATATATATATATATATATATATATATATATATATATACATATATATATATATATATGGAAGTCATAGACTAAATTGAAGAAGCCTTGAAATTATCTTTATATATATTTCTTTTATTATTATTTTCTGTCCCCTCCATGAGGTGTACATTCTTGTATATATATATATATATATATATAAGTATATGTTATTATTATTATTATACATATTAATATTATTATTATTATTATATACACATATTATTATTAGCTACATAAATATATACATAA
>JABUQX010144618.1:0-7500 GCA_015478945.1 Trachelipus rathkii | reverse complement strand
ACTAAGGGGACGTTTTCGTCCATTAATAATAATAATAATAATAATAATAATAATAATAATAATAATAATAATAATAATAATAATAATAATAATAATAATAATATAAACTTTGAAGTAATTATGCGAATGATGACCAAAATTGAAATATTTTCCAAAGCAATTTTTAATGATTTGAGAAAATAAAATCCTGTTCTTCCATAAAAGCTGTTAAGAATTTTTCCTAAAGGAAAATGACTTTCATATTTATGTATATAATTAATAAGCTTTTTCATATTTATGTATATAATTAATAGGTTTTTTCATATTTATGCATATAATATAGGTGCTGTGAAATTTTTGCAAAGAGTTAATAGGTTTTTTCATATTTAAGTTATTATATTAATCGGTTTTTCATATTAAGCATATAATTAATAGGCTTTTTCATATTTATGCATATAATTAATAGGCTTTTTCATATTTATGTATATAATTAATAGGTTTTTTCATATTTATGCATATAATTAATAGGCTTTTTCATATTTATGCATATAATTAATAGGCTTTTTCATATTTAAGCATATAATTAATAGGCTTTTTCATATTAAGCATATAATTAATAGGCTTTTTCATATTTATGCATATAATTAATAGGCTTTTTCATATTTATGCATATAATTATATGTGCTGGGAAATTTTTAAAGCGTACAAGCAGTTTTGTACAGAAAACAAACCAAGTAAATTATTCCACCAATTAAGATCCAAAAGAAATGTAAAATTCATTCGGAAATTTCTTACTAATGCAATCAGTTTTTTCAGCTGAGTTCATCAACTCAGCTTATAAGTTCATGTAATGGAAGTTTGAAGTGCTCGGATGGCCATCCTTCTGCAAGCTAATGGGAAGTGGTAAGATCACCGATTTAACATCAAATCAATCAATTAACATCTTGATGGCCAAGAAAGGATGGTTTACAATTTAAGGTATGTTTTCGTACAAATTAGTGCTTGTACGATAAGCAAAATTGTATTATTAAATTCAGTTAAATTTCCTAGCACCTAAATCCCAAACATAAAAATAAAGGCCAAGATCGATATTAATTTACTATTTGTGTTTATCATATTTATCTTACCACTTCTTATTATATTATAAAAAAATTTGAGTCGAAGAAGTGGGAAGAAAAGATTTAATATAAATAGAAACATTTATGTATAGGAATATAACAATATATTTTTCCATATTTTAAGTAGTCTTTGCTCGGGGCGAGGAGGGACTGCACTACTTTTAAAAGGAGTTTTTTCTCTACTTCCGTGGAAGATCTTAACAACAACAAAAAAGATGCCTTCAGAATTTTATTTCTTCTTTTTAAAAGAATTTCATCAAAAAGCATTAATATTTAATTTAAAATTTATATTCTTTTTTGTTTAGATATTTATTTTGGATAATTCTCCCAGGTTCATATAATTTGCATGACGATCTAAAAGCAAAAAATTAAGATTTAAATTTATATATTTTAGAGATAAATGCTACATCTTCCATCTGCAAATACTGTTAAACATTTTCATTAAAACATATTAATTTTACATAACAGAGTAGCTGTACATCAGGGAAAACTCTTCCAGTAATATATATATATATATATATATATATATATATATATATATATATATATATATATATATATATATATATATATATATATATATATATATATATATATAATATATATATATATATAATATTTATATATATAAACACAGAAATATATATATATATATTATTGTTATATATATATATTATTATACATATATATATATATATATTTGTTGATATATATAAGGTTGTTACATATATATATACATATATATATATATATATATATATATATATATATATATAGTATATATATATATATAAATATATATATATATATATATATATATATATATATATATATATAATATATATATATATATATACAAAGAGGTAGAGATAATAAGTAGTATATATATATATATATATAGAGGTTATATATATATATATAAATATATATATATATATATATATATATATTCAGCATCCAGACAGCATATGTACACTTGAATCTAAGTTTGATTTAGTTGATTTTAAATTGCCTAGTAAACATGCGAAAAATGACTTGTAAACAAAATTGTAAGTAAGTTTAATATTTTTATATCACAATTTTGATAATTTTTGATTAATTTCAGCGGGCAAACTTGCTAAAAAGATTTGTAAATAAACTTGCAAGCTTGATACATGCATACACACATATATACACATACACCGTTCCACACGCGCTCACTCATTCATAATATTAATATATATATATATATATATATATATATATATATAGTAGTATATATATATGTATATGTGTATATATATATATTAGTTTAACGATATTTAGTGTATACTAAAAAACTAATATTAAAGGCGTAAATGAAACCTATCGCTTCATACCCATACGCAATACACACACAATATTGGCTGGTTATTATATATATATATATATATGTTATATTGTTATTGTTATGAGAGATATATTACGTTATTACTATTATATATATGGTACATATATATAAGGTTAGTTATTATATATATGATATTATATGATATATTGGTTATTACATATATATATTGTTATTAGTTAGTCAATTTGATTTTTTTATGATAATAAATTATCATTGTGCCTTAATATACAAATTAAATGTTAAAATAGCAATTATTTTTAAACATTATTTCATTCTCAAATTTTGATATATATATATATATATATATATATATATATATATATATATATATATATATATATATATATATATACAAGGTTATATATAAAATAAAGATAAATATATAATAAATTTTAATCTATCATAGTTTAAAAATAATCACTAGTTGTTTAGTTATAATATGTTTATTTAAAAATTAGAATTTATTGGTTTTAAATTGGAAATTTACATATATATATATATATATATATATATATATATATATATATATATATATATATATATATATATAGAGAGTTTATATTTACAAATACATATATTTATAAATAAGAGAGTATGTGTGTGTGTGTGTAGTGTGTATAGGTGTGTATGTGTTTGTGTGTATGTATGTATGTGCACGTACGTATGTGTCAAGCTTGCTGCAAGTTTGTTACATGTTTTTTTAGCAGGTTTGCCCATGCAAATTTAAATCAAAGTTATCAAAATTGAAGTAAATATTAAAGCTTGCTGCACGTTTGTTACAAGTATTTTTCAAGTTTTCCCACGCAATTTAAAATCAAAGCTAATCAAACTTGATTCAAGTGTACATGTCTGGGGTAGCGATTTATAAAGTGTGTTGGTGGATCTGTGGATGGTAAGGGCATGAGCGTTAGGTTGATTGTTTTGGAGATCATATTTATGTTTGCATTGTCTGCTGTGTGAAGCTCAATATCGATGTATGATTGATTACAATGAACAAGAACTATAACAAACGAATTTATAACCTCAAACATTCTCAACACTAGTCTCAATAAATTTCCAAAATTTTTTTACAGTACTTCCTTAATAACAATAACATAATCATCACTAGGTCCGACAAAGGAAACAATATTGTTATCTTAAACTATAATGACTACATTACTAAATGCAACTCCCTCTTAGATGACAATAACACATATTCTATTCTCAACAACAATCCATTAAAAAACTCACAAAACCACTTCAATAGCAAACTCAAACAAATCCTTTCTAACTTCCCTTTACTCCACAACGATCTTAAATCCTCCTTACCTAAACTTTCCCAATTCTATGGAATTCCAAAAACTCACAAACACAACACTCCCCTTAGACCTATTATCTCTAATATTGATTCCTCCACATACAAACTATCTAAATGGTTAGGTAATTCCCTTAAACCTCTCATTGGACATATTTCCACTTCACATATCACTAATACTGTAGACTTTATATCTAAAACTAGAAACATTAACCCTAATACCCACAATTTACTCAGTTTTGATGTTGTTTCTTTGTTTACTTCAGTACCTGTCCCTTTCACCATTTCTTTACTCGAACGTTTTATTAATGAACATGATATAACCCTCTCACACCCTTTCCCCCTCCTCAAAGAACTCATACTCCTCTCTCTTGATCATAATTTCTTCCATTTTAATAACAACTTCTACAAACAAAACTCAGGCTTAAGCATGGGTTCCCCACTCTCTCCTATACTAGCTAACATATTTATGGAACTCATCGAATTCTACCATATTCTTCCTCATCCTTTGTTATCTAATTCCTTCTGGTTTAGATACGTTGATGATATTTTTGCAGCTTTACCATTAACTATAAACCCCACCAACATTCTTAACCTTATCAATAATATACATCCCAACATAAAATTTACAATAGAACTTTCCAACAACAACACCCTTCCCTTCCTTGACACTCTCATTTCTTGGACCCCAGAACATTCCTTGCATAATTTTTTTCGTACAGAAACCAACTGCTAAACCTTTTAGCTACACACATTATTTTCTTTCACACACCCAAAACACCCAAACTTGGTATCTTTTCCTCTCTTTATCTAGAGCTTCCAGGCATCTGCTCCTTTTCCTATAATCAGAATGTACAAATTAATCTTATTTCTAAGTGTACGTAAAATATCTTACCGGGTACCAAAATTAATGCTGTGTACGCCGTTAAGAACAACTTTTTACACCAAACTCAGCTTCACTACTAATTTACCATTACCTCCCATTATTCCATAATACAGTTAAAAATACTACCTAAATTTTGAGATGCACACATTTCTCCTCAAACATTCTCTTCAAAAAATTTCAAACCAATAATACACACAACAATATTTCACCCTCAATATTGTTTGTAAATTCCTTGTTCACATTGTAATCTAATCATACATCGAGAAACTATTGATTCTACCTAAAATTCCATAAATATGATCTCCAAAACGGACAACCCAACTCTGGTCCCTTAACATCCACAGATCCACCAGCAACCATTTCTGAGTAAATAAGGACCACATGAAACCCATTATTAACATTGTAATTTACACCTGAGAAAAAACTTTCAAAACATTTTATAAGTCTTCTAAATACTACTAATTTTAACATCCAGATTAGGTAGAGGTTCTTGATCATGCCTTTTTAAACAACATATTGGGGCCTCCTCCTTTAAAAATTTAAAAACAAAAACTTTCTTTGAAACTAATCTGATATTAATTTTATTTTTATTTATATTTGGTCTGTATTACATAAATTATATCTGAGCGAAGACCACGAATCGGCCGAAAGTCATGTAAATTTTTGTAATTTATAATAATAATAATATTTAGAACATTTACTTCAGCTTCGTTTTTATTTTTAATTTATTGACAGTAATATTTGTTTATAATATATCCATAGTTATTTAAGCTATTATTTATATATATTATAAAGTTATATGGTATAAGAGAGATATATATAAGGAGATATAGAGGAAGGTATATATATGATGAGTTAAGATATAAAGAGCATATATATGCAGAGAGTATATATATAAGAGGGTATATACATACTCTGTGCCAGATATTCCCAACACAAATAATAAAAATAATAATAATAATAATAATATAATAATAATAATAATAATAATAATAAGATGATGAATAATAATAATAATAGTTAATAATAATAATAATAATAATAATAATAATAATAATAATAATAATAATAATAATAATAATAATAAAATAATAATAATAATAATAATAATGATAATAATAATAATAAGAATAATAATAATAATAATAATAATAATAATAATAATAATAATAATAATAATAATAATAATAATAATAATAATAATAATAATAATAATAATAATTAATGTTTAATAATAATAATAATAATAATAATAATAATAATAATAACCTCAATGTACTCTAGTTTATTCTGACATTTAGGCCTTTCTTCACACCACAAAACTCCCTTAATGCGTTCATTCCTCATTTATCAATTCTTCCTCACACCTAACAACCACTAACATTGTCCATTTGAACACTTGTACCTAGATCTATACCATCTAATTCAGACCATAACTTTCACTACTATGAATTAATAATATGTAAACACAATAATAAAACCCTAGCACTCAAGACTTAGTCTCTTTCACATCCACCAAGGATTTAACAACACCAGCCACCTTCCTACCATTCACAACTTTCCTACTACATTCTGCATCATCCGTTCCCTTTTCTTCCAACATATATCCCCCAATATTTAAACCGTTAGACACTAGTTCCAGCTGCTCATCATCTAACATGACTTCACACTGCGGACTATCCTCACTCACTACCATAGCCTTGCTTTTATCTACATTAACTTTCAAACCCATCCTTTTGCACACCTTGCCAAACCCCTCAACCAATACTCTCAAATGACTCCTTCAGATTCAACAAACAAAACCAAATCATTTAGCATACAAAAAGTAGGCACCCTCCAATTCCTTTCCTATTCTCTTATCACATTCTAATGACCCTTCTGCATCCCCACCTTCAAATTCTTTTCATAATCCCATCTATATACAAATTTTCTAAATAGCTAGATAACACTTCCATGTCGCATTCCGCTATTAATATTAAACAAATTATTTTCGACATTTTATTCTAACATCAGCTTTCTCTCTCTCTCTCTCTCTCTCTCTCTCTCTCTCTCTCTCTCAAGCCTCTATATATATATATATATTATATATATATATATATACATATATATATATATATTATATTATATATATATATATATATATATATATATAAGTACACATTCTTATATAAGTTATAAACACACATCTATATATTTTTATATATCTTTTATCTCCTTATCTTACATATATATATATATATATATATACATATATGGTTGGTTGTTATATTATATACATATACAAAAGGTTATTTATATTAATATTACAGATATATATATACATATATTATATTACATATATATATATATATATATTTATATATATATATATACATATATATATATATACATAAAGAGCAGGGAAGTGCAATAAATCAGTCTTTTATACAATACTAGACATATATATAGCATATATATATATATATATATATATATATATATATATATATAGAGAGCAGGCAGAGTATATATATATATATATGCTATATATATATATATGTATTTTTATATATATATATAATAGCATATATATATAGTATGTATATATATATATATATATATATATATATATATATATATATATATATATATATATATATTTATATATATATATATATATATTATATATATAAATATATATATATATATATATATATATATATATATATAAATATATATAGAGTATATATATATATATATATATATATATATATATATATATATATGAAGTATAATTTAAAACGCAAGTAAGTTTCATACGATGCCAAAGGTAAAAACGGTTAAAACACCCAAATTGAACTGAACGAAGTACAAC
>JABUQX010144617.1:0-5000 GCA_015478945.1 Trachelipus rathkii | reverse complement strand
CGCCAGAGGGCTGAGGCATGTATTCGCGTGGATGGAGGCGTCTTCGAACAACATTTGTAAATACTGTATGTACAAGTTGAAACGACCTGACGTTCTTCTCCCTTCTTGCATGCTGTGGATAAGATTCATAGGTGTAAATTTGTTATGATACTATTAACAACGTTATTACATTACATGTATCGATATTATGAGCTGTCTTGAATACCATTGTTTTCTTCAACCTTTTCACATTCACGTTTAAAACTATTGTTGGTAACATTGACGCGTTATGGGTACATTGCGTGGAAACGAAGAACCGTATCAAAAAATGTCGAGAGGAAGAGCCCACCTCATTTTTTATGTGCATTTCACAGAAGCCATAAAAATATATCATCCCATTCGACATTCGCATGTTTGTGCGCGGTTTTCGTATTGCGCGTGCGCAGACACCAACGTAACATATCCCATCCTCCTTAATGAATTAAATAATCGAACTTATATTCTTACACATTTTCATACTTAAACATCCCGTACGGTGATACACCGCTGTAACATAACTCGTGAGACACTTCTGTATATATATATATATATATATATATATATATATATATATATATATATATATATATATATATATATATATATATATATATATATATATATATATATATATATATATATATATATATATATATATATATATATATATATATAACACAAATATACACATATTTTCTGAAAAAATTCTAAGTCCAAAATCAATATATCGATATGTATATATAATATTAATTATAATATATAATATAAAATAATAATAATATATAATAATAATATAATATAAATATATAATATAATATACGTAATATAATAGTAATATATAGACCTATATATACATATCGATATATTGATTTTGGACTTAGAATTTTTTCAGAAAATATGTGGAGTCCTGTGCTATACCTTTACCATATACCGGTATATATATAACAGACTGCCGGATATCCGACCGGATATCCGGCCGGATATCCGGTATCCGGTTTTAACTTCCAGCCGGATATCCGGTATCCGGCTATCCGGCTAATTCACTATCCGGCCCATCCCTAATATATATATATATATATATATATATATATATATATATATATATATATATATATATATATATATATATATATATATATATATATAGAGAGAGAGAGAGAGAGAGAGAGAGAGAGAGAGAGAGAGAGAGAGAGGAGAGAGAGAGAGAAGAGAGGAAAAGAGAGAGAGAGAGAGAGAGAGAGAGAGAGAGAGAGAGAGAGAGAGAGAGAGAGAGAGAGAGAGAGAGAGAGAGAGAGAGAGAGAGAGAGAGAGAGAGCATATATAAATTTTTCTGTCTGTTTTGATATAGAAATTTAAGGATCACATACATTCTTATACACTAACATAAACACTTCTTTCTTTCTGAAACATAAACGATACAAGCATGATAGAAAATCTCAATACTTGCATAACATATATACCATTTTACTAATGTAAAATCAAAAAAAAAAAATTCATCCTTACCAAGAAAAAAAAAATACACATAACTATTTAATATATTCATATTCAAAATTATGAATAAGCATTCATTTATGCGTGGGCTTCTTTATGTACAAATATTATATAGCCTTAAGCAGAAATCTTAAGATATATAGAAATTTAAGGATCACATACATTCTTATACACTAACATTAACACTTCTTTCTTTCTTAAACATAAATCGATACAAGCATGTTAGAAAATCTCAATATTTCTAAACTATATACTATTTATTAATCTAAATTCAAATAACCATCCAATACTTAAAAAGAATGCCACATAACTATTTAATAAATCTGTATTCAAAATTTTGAATATGAATTCATTTATGCGTGGGTTTCATTATACAAATATTCTTAAGCAGAAACTTAAGAATATACGTTTATATACTCTATCTGATTGAGTGTACGTTATAACCCTATATACAGTGAAAGAAGAATATACATTCACATACAGAATTAGTTTTAATGTATATATATATATATATATATATATATATATATATATATATATATATATATATATATATATATATATATATATATATATATATACAAACATATATATATATATATATATATATATATATATATATATATAGTTATATATATATATATATATATATATATATATATATATATATATATATATATATATATATATATATATATATATATTATATATATATATATATATATATATATTAAATATATATATATATATATATATATATATATATATATATATATATATATATATATATATATATATATATATTATACATATATATTAAACATAAATAACATAAATAAATAAATAACTAAAGATATTGTTTACATAAACATGTCGCTGATATGTTTCAATATGTATGTATTTTATATAAAATGTATATTATTTTCATTATTATTATTATATTATTATTATTATATATATATATATATATTATTAGAAATATTTTATTCCTGTATTAAAAAATGCATTCAAGATATATAAGATTTGTATATATATATATATTATTATTATATATATATATTATATATATATATATATATATATATATATTATTATATTATATATATATATATATATATATATAGTTATTATATATTATTATTATTATATTATATATATATATTATTATATATTATATATTATATATTATTATTATATATATTTATATTATTGGCTGTTTGGTTTTACTCTATTCTCATGTGTGCTTATGTAAGTATATTCTCATACAAAATATATTTAAAAAAAATACATCCAAGTTCATGAAAAATACAATCCTTGATCTTAAAGTACGTTCGATATACTGAAGGATGTTATTTTTTTTTCATTTCCATGAAATTCGAAAGTTAATTAAATTGAACGAAAATTAAATTTAAAATTTAAAACCCTTTTACATTAGAACCCCCCCCCAAGCCCCACCTCCGCTTAAATTACTTGAGGTGTGGGAAAATATGCTCCTAAATTCTTAGTTAGGTAAACCGTTAAAGTATTGAGGAATATATATATATATATATATATATATATATATATATATATATATATATATATATATATATATATATATATATATATATATATATATATATATATATATATATATATATATATATATATCAGGGGCGTATATATAGGGTAGGCCGGGTAGGTAGCTCCTACCCAATATTTTTTAGGTTTTAAATAATTGAAATTAAATTGTAAAAGTATACTAAATTATTAAAATTTTATATAAAAGTTAAAAAAAGAAGCTATTTTGCATCATAAATTAAAAGAAAAACAACCACAATAATAATAGCTATAATAATAATTGAATTCATTTAGAAATTCTCGCTCCTACTCTGATCTTAGAAGTAAAATTCTTTGCACCGGGCGGACGAATGACGTCATTTTTTACATCAACTTATAAGGGAGCGGGCTAGTCTGTCCTACCTATAATCGAAAATATATGAAACCTTTCGTTCTCTTCCCGTAAATATGTACGAAATATGTGGCTTGTGGCAGTTTGTTTGAAATTTTTGTATCGGATGTGTCTGATTGTTCTGATATTGAATATTAATTTTATATAACTTTATTTAAGTGGTATTTAGCATTATATAATAAAATAATTGAAATAATGCATAATGGAGTAAGTGTAGATTTTATATTAAAGAAAAAACGCTTTAAAAACTTATCTATAAAACCACAGCTTTATTTTAAAAAAATGATAGGCCTAAGAAATTACTCAATTGGAATGTGATTTAAAATTAAGTATTTGGTAAATATAATGTAAACAAGCTTTTCATACAAATAAATAGGTACGTATTATAATTATTAAAATATGTTTTCGATATATATATATATATATATATATATATATAATATATATATATATATATATATATATATATATATATATATATATATATATATATATATATATATATATATATAAAACACACACATAAATTCCCAGTGTATCGAAAGGTACGCTAATGATATATATATAGGAGGATATATATATATATATATATATATATATATCTATATATATATATATATATATATATATATATATATATATATATATATATATATATAAGTCAGAGGCCCACATGGAGTTCAACAGAGGAGGGAAGCTCAAATCAAAATTCGTTCAATCAAGATCCAACATGAACTGAGTTCATACACGGCATTTGAAGTGTTTACGTCACAGGAAATTTTCCAGACTTTACCAGTGGTGTACATTTATGAACGAGCATAGTAGATAAGTCTGGGTCAGTAAGTTGAAAGAGAATGAATGAGACTGTGAAGATGTACGAGTTGCACTAACTCTCTCCTACTTATGAGAGGAGGTATGTAATTAAAAAGATCAGCAGAAAAGTCTCCTACGTATAATAGATATAGCGTACTGTAATTGATGCAACAGTTTAAGAAGGACTGCATGAGTAGAACCTTTGGAGAAATGCGATGAATCCTCAATACAAGGACAACTTCGCCTCTATGCAGAGAAAGCAACTGAGGGGAGTTTAAGAATTTTGAAAACACAACAGAACCTCAATGTCTTTAAAGCTTGTTTATTAAGTGAAATAATTTGATCGTTCCAAGAAAGATCTTCTCTCTCTCTCTCTCTCTCTCCCCCCCTCTCTCTCTCTCTCTCTCTCTCTCTCTCTCTCTCTCTCTCTCTCTCTCTCTCTCTCACTCTCACACACACACCTATACATACACACGAGGAAAGGAAATGCCAAGATTATTAACACAGAAGATTTCAGTTGTGCGTTTTCGAGGATGCTCTTGTGTCGAAGATTTTGTCGAGTAGATTGATTGAAGAAGGATCTGAGCTTTAGAGGAATTGAAAATATCCACGTTTTCCTTTCTTCAATTAGTAATGAGAATGATGATAGTTCAGCTGCTCCAAGGCCGTCCTTCATGATGAATGCGAAAACGTTAAACACCCAATTCCGATTGAACGAAGCACAATG
>JABUQX010144616.1:17500-19376 GCA_015478945.1 Trachelipus rathkii | reverse complement strand
GCTGATACATGGTCTCGTTGTTAAAGGAAACAGGAGGAAGAAATCGATGTCATAAATCTAGAGGCCCTACCAAGAGGTCTAGAAGTAATAAGGTTGGTACCAGGAGGTGCTGATTCCTTGTTTTTGAGTTTGCAGGAAGTTCTAAAAAGGGAACAACTACAGAAGAAGGACCACCAAGAATTGAGGAAATTCCTACTAGAGGTCTTGTTAAACAATAGGAAGATGTATGGGTTGGATAAACAACCCAAATCACTGAAGTATTTAAAAACCATCAGCATTTCAGGAAGGGAACCAATCCCAGAGGTATTACTAGCAGCTAGCGATGAGTTTAACTTAAGGATTTGGCTGCATCATGGGACTTGTTGCTCAGTTGTATATATGGGACCCAAAGCAAGGAAACGAGAAGATTTAAAAAACATCCACATTCAGGTATTAGGAGGAACTCATTTCAATCCATTAAGGGATAATGGCACGTTTCAGGTAAATAAGGATGATACGATAATTGACGAATTGGCAATCGAGGAACAAGAGGTACCATCTGAGGAAGAAAATGAAGAATACATGGACAGTGAAGAAAGTGAGGCAGAAAACTTATTAGAACACCCACCAGAAGAGGGACTAGGGGTAAACCTATTAATGAAGGAAAGAGGACACCGGTCTCGGTTAAGTTGCAACCACAAGATATCAGGAGTTGCATGGCAAGACATTTCCATTGGTGAAACATCTAGGTGTGCCTTTTTAGACACAGGATCTGTTATTAGTTTAGTCCAGGAAACTGTTATTAAGGAGTTAGAACCATTTGGACTTATTTTAAGAAAATGGAGTGTGGACATCACATTAAACGGGATCACCACCAAAATTGTTGAATGCACAACAGCAGTAGCTATCAGGATAGACACACGCTACAGGAAAACAGTATTACCATTGGTAGTTGTTAAGGATGGGTTCATTCCGGCATGTTTTCTTCTGGGAATGAATTACTTGGTGGAAACAGAGGCGATTCTGGACTTTGGAGAAGGCATCATCGCACATGGGGATGATGAGGATCAGGTTAGTGATGGTTTTCTTGTTAATGTATATAATGTAATAGTGTGTGATAACAATAGGATTGACAATATCATAACATTGAACGAGATAATGCCATTACAGGAAAGATCCAAGGTGATAAAGGAATTAAAGAAGAAGGTTAGGAATAAAAAACAAATTCTTAAAACTGATGTGTTACTAAAGGAATTTCATAGGTATAAGGAGGATCTATTAATGAATAATGCTATACTAGTTAAAAGGATGAAGAACGGCAAGTTCTGTGCAGTAATAGGATTTAAACAGATGGTCAGTATTTGTGTAGTAATACACCGAAACATGGCACACATAGGTCAAGGAAAACTAACGGACTTGATGGCAAGGTACGTATGGCACCCGAAAGGTCATACTATAATCCAGGAGGTATGCAGGACATGCCCTATTTGTCAGTTAAACAAGGTTGACCACAAGGTAATATTCCCACCAGTCTGGAAAATCCAAGTTGCCAATCCTTTCGAGCTAGTGGCAATCGATGTTATGGCTATGCCGAAAACAAGGAGAGGAAATGTTGCTTGTCTAGTGGCTGTGGACCACTGCAGCAAATGGGTCTCAGTCAGACCACTAAAGGACAAGTCAGCTAGAAGTGTTACAGGGGCATTCGAAGATCAAATGTTGCCAACATTTTTGAGGCCTCCATACAAGGTTTTAACAGATAACGGGGTGGAGTTCAAAAGTAACAGGTTTAGGGACATGCTCAAAAGGTATAACATAGATCATATATTTAGCAGTCCTTACAAGCCATCTTCGAACGGGGCAGTAGAGCGTACGAACCGTACATTTGCAGAGTTCCTGA
>JABUQX010144616.1:10000-12500 GCA_015478945.1 Trachelipus rathkii | reverse complement strand
CCGAGTCGGAGGCGAAAATTTTATAATGCTTGAGCCGGAGCCGGAGCCGGAGTCGGAGCCGCAAAAAGAGGCTGCTCCGGCTCCGGCAAATACAAAATTAAGTAATTAATAATTTTATTACTACAGGATATATATATATATATATATATATATATATATATATATATATATATATATATATATATATATATATATATATATATATATATATATATATATATATATATATATATATATATATATATATATTAATAATTGAAGAGATCACCTCCAATTCTTATATTTCTATATTTCAATTATATATATATATATTAAGATATATATATTATTTTTTTTTACATATGTTTATGTATATATATATATATATATATATATATATATATATATATATATATATATATATATATATATATTCTCTTTTTTCAGAAATTTGCTTATGTGTATTTATTATTCAATAATAAAAAAGGTTCGATACTTCTATAGATAACTTTAATTAATTAAGTTTAATATCCTTAGAAAAATCATGTCAACTAACCAAAATCGAAAACACCTCATGTATTTGAATATATTACTAATCCTGATGATAAAAATACTTCATTTGTCAATATGAAATAGTTAACACAGTTGATTGGAAACAGTCAGTTCGATCATGCATAAAAGAGTCTACCTAACTACCAGTTACTCATGGGGTCACAATACATCTACTGGATCCTTTAAATTAATGCGACATTTAAAACGCTCTCATCCAGACATTGCTGCAATTGTTAAAAAGAAAGGTGAAGCAAAAGCTGTTCAGGATAAACCTTTTTCGAAAACTCAGACTAAGGTGGAAACTTTTTCAGATGCCATAAACTTGTTCTGTCTATGTTATGAAAAATTCAAAGTACAATTGATTATAATGGTTGTTATAAAGATAGTGACCCATTAGTTTTCTTGCATGACCAGGATTTAAAGCACTGTGTGGAGACATGGCGAAACTGGAAGTCCCTTTAGACTGGAAAATATTTGTAAAATAATTCTAGAAGAAAAAAACAAAAAAATAAGCTTAAAATTGCATAAAGGGACGTTTTGTGCATTTAAAAATGATGCTTACACATGGGCAGAGCTAAATTATTTTGTCATTAATTTTATATATGTGGACAAAGATAAAAACATTATTTCTAAAACGTTAGCAGCAAAAAAAAAAAAAAAACTCAAAAATTCAGCGAATATATTCAAGAATTTGTTACTAACATCTTAAAAGAATTCGAAATAATAAGAGACAAGTAATTAGCTTAGTTACGGATAACACATCAAACATGATCAGTACAATTGAAAATTAAATAAGGACAATGAGGGTGAGAAATAGGAGCTGGCAAATGTGATACTCATTTTATTGAATGTCAAAACGAAGAAGTAACAGTTGTTTTCAGAATGAACTTGATAAAACTATGAAAAGACTATGTTCCGATAACGTTAACATTGCACACATGAGATGTAGAGTTCATACTTATATATATATATATAAGTATGAATATATAAGTAAAAGTTAGCAGTGCGTGATGGTCTCCACAATACTCATAGAGCAAATTTTATAAGCAGGGCGAAACAAATAGCAAAAGCAGCACGTACCCCAAAATTAATGGAAGTTCTAAATAATCAAGCTACAAAAGTGGCAATCTTAGGTCAAGAGACAAGATGGGGAAGTAAATGTCTTATGCTCTAAAGGCTTCTGTAACTAAAAGATTATAGTAGTAGTATGATGGCTGCCGGTACTTCTGAACTTTCTTTCTCCGACAGTCAGTGGGAACAAATCGAAACACTCGAAGAATTATTAAAACACCAATACTTTACAACAAAAAATATTCAATCAGAAGACTTGACTGCAGGAAAATTTTTATAGAGAACGGATTTTAGCAAATCACTAATAAATTCCATGAAAAGAAGGAAAAAGAATGTTAACTGAAAATAAAATATTTTTGTCGACAATCTTTTGTTTAGAATCTTCCCAGAACTGAAGATCTGATATCTAAAGCTAGAGTGTTCTTTGTGAACCAGGACTTAAAATAAATAACGCTATCGAACAGAAATCTGGGCCGGAGCCAGATAGTTCAGCAGTTTCAGGAATCCTCCCTTGTAGAATTTTGTCAGATGAAGATGAAGAAGTCAAATTTGCCAGATAATGGGAAAAATTGGAGCATGCAGAAAAGCGATTGAAAAAACTAAAAAGACAATCTACTAGTAAAGGACATTCACCCTAAATATCTTCTAGAAAAATAAAAGGTAGAATTCCATATCATTAGATCGAAATATGAATACTGACCGACCGGAAATCAACTTTTACCTTAAAATCTTTAAACAATTGCGAAAAAAACCAATTTGTCAAGATACGGGAATCTCAATTACAACTTTACCTCCTATTAAAGTTAATGTTGAGAGCTCATTTTTTTGCTTTAAAAATAATAAAATCAGATCTAAGAACATCGTTAAAGGAGGATTTTAGATGAAGTTTCATTTTAAG
>JABUQX010144615.1:30000-55000 GCA_015478945.1 Trachelipus rathkii | reverse complement strand
AGTTTATTTGCGTAATATATTTAAGGCTGATTTTATTGAATGAAATATTCATTAATTCAAATGGGCCTACCACGCCGCCATATTGTTTTTTTTTTAATTTTTTTGCGTAAGCACGTTTTTAATTTTGGCATTTATGATTTTGTTTAAGTTTGACAAAAACGAACGCAAACTCGAGCATTTCTTACGTTTCGTAAGCACAAATGCAAAAACGAAAACTGCTGTATTGTAAACTGTAAAGTCGTTTTCATTTTTGCATTTGTGCTTGCGAAACTTAAGAAATGCTTGAGTTTGCATTCATTTCTGTCAAACTATGCGCATAATCGTAAAAATGTCAAATTTAGGATATGCTTGCTCAAAAATGTAACAAACAATATAGCGACAAGGTAGGCCCGTTTGAATTGTTTGAATTGTATCATTCAATAAAATAAACTTTAAACATAACTCCTTTTAAATGGATAAACTCCATCACAATTCACAATAGTTGATCAGTTATTCGCAATATAAACCCTTTTTATGTTTTTATTTCTTTCCGGTCGGTATTTACCGGAACTTTTCACTTTTT
This sequence comes from Trachelipus rathkii, assembly GCA_015478945.1. NCBI lineage: Eukaryota > Metazoa > Arthropoda > Malacostraca > Isopoda > Trachelipodidae > Trachelipus > Trachelipus rathkii. Next base: position 54,438 of record JABUQX010144615.1, on the reverse strand, counting down.
CAAATATCTCGTAAAAAAATGAAAAAAAAATTTGAGATTTGATCAAATTTTGATCAAACTCAACTAAGTTTGCTTTCACTAATTAAAGTAATTAATAGACTAATAGTACACAGTGTCTTAAAGTTAACACAAGAAAGATTTATCACAATTCACAAACATACATTTCTTTTCCTCAAGTTAAAAATTAAAATACCAGTTTTTTTTTTTTTTTTTTTTTTTTTTTTTTTTTTTTTTTTTTTTTCTTAATCTTACGAAAAATAAGAACGTTCTCAAAAACACCGTTCGTTTTGTCAAATTAAGAAGAATTTGAGAATATTCTCACCAAACAAGAATTTTGTTATAATTCTAAGATTGCTATTTCCCTATTACCGAAAAATTCTATTTACGAAAAATGTAAACAAAGGAAATGATGGCAGAAAGCAGTCTCGAATTTTTTTTTTTATTATTATTTTTTTTTTTTTTTACAATGGAATCAATTTTTTTTATTAATGACTTTTAGAGTAATGAGATTGTGTCAAATATTTGTGTGATATTCACAATTTTAATTATCCTTAAAATATTCATAAAAAAATGCAATGTTAAATGTTTTCACTACGTGGTAGGCCCGTTTGAATTTGTGACACCTGAAGATGCTTCCTTGAATAAAAATGGCTTTAATTTTTAGCTTTGCCAATTTTTGATGAAAAGATCTGTGCCATCCATGTTTTGTGATTGTGTGTAGTTTAATAACTGCATCTTTATATAAAAAATAGGCACGACACAGTACTATGGCATAACCCTAGAGGTGTATGGTATATAACTATATAGCAGCAGCCATTGCTTAGGTTACTGGAAAATTGTTGAAATAGGTGAAGTGAAAAGAGAAAGTAAAAAGTGTTTTCTTGTACTCTGACCAGTGTTATAGAAAATCAGTTTGAAAATGATTCAATTATTAGGTATATTTCATAGGAATATAGGAAATATAGAGACAGTAAAAAGCTACATGGGCCTATCAAGAGAGGGACGATTTTCATTTTCAATATTCATTATTTTTTTTAGAGTATATCCTGTGATTTTCATAAAAATCAGGGGTGACAACCCCTCTGGGTAATTACTATATATACACATACACAGACAAATATAATATATACTATATATATATATATATATATATATATATATATATATATATATATATATGTTGTTATATATATATATATATATCATGGGTGACTCGGACCACCTTAGGTATAACTTGGTCTCCCCGACTTCAAAAAAAATTTTTTGGAATTTTTTTTTGAAAATCATAGCCCTATAGTCGGTCATAAGCACACAAAAAATAATAATGTTTTTAATAATAAAAGTTTTATTAAAAGTTTTAATAAAGCTCCTTCAGCCTGACCGTGAAGGGAGAGGACCACCATTGAGGGGTGACTCGGACCATCTGTTTAAACTGCTTCTTACGATACCACTTTATATTTTAATTTTTACTAAATATAATATTAATAACATATTAAAATTGTAATAAGTAATAAAAATGTCAATAGTGATAAATAAAATAAGAATAAAATATATATATAATTCACCCCTCTCGCTCAAAAATTTTGACACTTTTTGAATTTGTTTTTATTAAAAATTTCTATTTTAAAAATTTTCACTACATATAAGTAACTTTTATTATTTTTCTAAATTACTCATTTAATAAAATGTCAATAATAATACCGTAAAATAAACACATGGTCCGAGTCACCCCTCTATCAATTTTTATGGCGGGGTATCGGACCAAGTTAAGCCCCGTGATTTTGCCACTAATACCGTTTTTGGATCAAAATTTACTTTGCCAGTTTAAAAGCTAACATACTCAAGTGTATCCACTGAAAAAATACTAAAACTATCCACAATTTTTTCATTTTATAACTTAGTTAAAACTCACATTTTTCAAAAGTGAAATTTATTGAAGGACATTTTGTACCCTATCTTTAATTATTTTTAAAAATATAAAAACTTTCTAGAATTAAAGATGACCTAAATAAAACTTGTGAACACCGCCAAGGGTTATTAAATGAGCGAATTTTTTTTTATTATTATTATTTTTTATTTTATTTAGAGTGGACCCAATCACCCCTCCTAAAGAGGCGTCCTGAGACCACCGATGTTATATAGCAGTAGATATATATATATATATATATATATATATATATGAAAGAGTGAGTATATATATATATATATATATATATATATATATAGTTATATATATATATATATATATATACGGTATATATATATATGAGGAAGTGGAAATCCCTTAATTGGGCGAATGTGTTTTTAAGTATTTTTGATTTGATCGCTGAAATTTGGTGTGTAAGAACTCTATATAGGAAATGGTTATAGTATGTATATATTTTATAAAATGATACGATATATTCTTCGTTATTTTATACTGTATTTATGAAACTTTTATGGAAATATTCATATTCTTTAATGCTTTATATCTTCTTTATTTTAGACCTTTGATTTTTGATAATAGTTTAACATTAATTATGTTCTTTGTTGTTGTTTTAATTTTGAATTGATTATTTGTGTCCATAGTTATTTGTCCACAGTATTTTAAAGAGAATAATAAATTATACTAGATGTCATCATGTATTTGTGGCTGAAACCTTGACAGGTCAGTGAAGTTCAAACCTTCATTATTAGTATATATATTATTTCATTTTTATTTAATTCTTAAAAAGTGTTTTACATAGCTAATATATGAATACATAAATAAACAGCCACTTTATATCTAAGAAAAAAATACTTACTTTTTGTTCCAGTTGCTTTCACTCTAGCTGAACTCCCATTTTTCCCAGCTTAATCAAATATAAACCCCTCTAGCCAGACCTATTAGTCCAGGGTGAGTACCTGAAAAAGAATCATTAATTATAAAAGTTTATAATTTATAATGAATAATATGACAAATTTAAAATATAAGAAACACTGCACTTGAAAGCATAACTTACCTTATGTTTTATGTTTTCCCAGGGTTCATATTTTGGGCTCTACTCAGACCAAAGCCTTCCTTGATCCTGGTGAATTACCGGTATCCATTAACTTTTATGGTTTGAAGAACATTTCTATGTTTAGTGAATTCCTCGATACCTGATCCCACTTGTAATCAACACAATTGGAATAAATATAGCTTTTTTGTTGTGGACAAAACTTTTCTAATGGGGGACTTAATCAATATTCTAATATTACCCATATCTTCTGCCATTTGTGAAGTGTTTCCAGCCCTGTGATTACGCACTGTAGTGGTGGATTAACAGTTTGAAAAGTGAATTAAAATAAACTGCCAAAGTTAATAATATAATATATACTTAAGAAACATTGAAATTTTCTTATGAACTAAAAATACTTAGTGTACTTACTTTTAGTACTAGCACTATTTATTTGTAAATTTTGTAGGTTAAGTGATAGAATTCCTTTATATTCTACTTCCTTACTGAACTCACCATTAAATGTTAAATACCAAAACGCGTGTGTATATGATTTCCTTAAAGACCCCTCGGTTAAATACTAAACCAGGTAGAAGTCTTCTGTGTTGTTCTGTGTGTTAAGAATAAATGTTGATTACTTGTATTTATAAGTTAGAATACCGAATTTGTGGATATATAATTATATAATTAGGGTTAGTTATTCATTAAATATATGAAAACAACAGGTCTTACTCAAATTCCCTCCATAATTTCATTTAAATAAGTCAATTAAGTTTCATATAAAAATATACCCCTGATGAACAAAATTACATATGCTGAATCTGCAAAAATGCAACGTGGTAGATGAAACAAGGTCCTGCGATAGTGAAGAGACCCCCTTAGGCATAAAAGCCTATGTTCTTGCGAGCAGAGGCGTATTTGAAGAAACAACCTTCTCTACACCTCTCTTAGTTCGTCCATCAGGTAAAGATAAAAAAGTGCATAGTTATATAAGTTCCTATTTATTTTCTCATAATTAATGATAATATATAGAGAGGAATAACCTTTAGAATAACTATTTCAGTATATCTATAAATTATATATATATATATATATATAAAGATATATAGTATAGCAGTATATGTTTTAGATGTTATTATATATACATATATATATGTTAGTTATATACATATGATATGTTGCTACTATATATACCGGTATATATATATATATATATATATATATATACATATATACATATATATATATATATATATAAAGAAGAGAAAGAGATATATATATATATATATATATATATATATATATATATATATATATATTCAGAGTGCATAAGGGTCATTTAGGTCCATTCTGCCAAAGACAGGACTGTTTCCTTATTGTCATGGTCATTACACATTACACACACACATTGTGTTGGCCGAGTCGTTATCTCGACTAATCTACCTGGACCTCTTCTCTGGAGGGGGGTTATGTCGCCTGCCTGCGAGTGGAAGACTACAGCGCTCATGAATAACAACGACATCTATTGGGAGCTTGAGAAACTGCCTCCGAAAAGAAAAATTAAACTCGAAATAGGGCTGCGGCCCAATTAATAAAAAAAAAACAATATTTTCTAATAGTATTGTTTTTCTTTTAGGAACAGGGGTCTGTGTGTTATCTTATAAGAATAAAACCCTGAAAAGATTGAAGCTACTTTCATTTCCCAAACTTTCAAGTTCGGCTTACACAACACCCCAAAAGACAAAAACCTGTCAGTCGTGAAGAAGGAACAAGTATCGTCTCCAACGAACACCCGCAAAGACACTTCATCTCATCTGGTGCTTACGACCGCGGAACATACGTACCCTGCAGGCAACATTTTTATTTCTTTTACCGTACAAAAAGTATTATTTTTTTCGCAAGTTTTTTAATATTATTTTGTATGTTTTAACGGGTATATCTACCCATAACTTGTGCTTGTCTTTTCCCCTTTTTCTTTACCAGCTGGGAAAAGTTCTGCCTGCGGTGGCAACCAACCTGATTCACAAACCCAAGATACGTCAGACCCCTATTCCTCCAGTACTGTACAGTAACTTTCAGCAGTTATCACTATTATTACTTGTCATATTAATTATTATTATTATTATTATTATTATTATTATTATTATTATTATTATTATATTTTGGGGTTAATTTACACCGGTGAATTTTACGGCATTGCCACTTTCCAGTGTGCTGTGGTTCTTCCCTCACACCTGCTCTCAAGAGTTGTGTTGTATTGGTGTTGTCACTTTCTCTCCTGTACTTTACCTCAGCTCAACTCTTGTACTTTACCTCAGCTCAACTCTTGTACTTTGCCTCAGCTCAACCCTTGTACTTTACCTCAGCTCAACTCTTATACTTTGCCTCAGCTCAACTCTCTCCACTACTACGTCTTTCGCTCTCCTTGCTTCCCCTGTCTTAGTCATGACGGGAACTGACGCAACTCCTCCCGCCCCTCAACCATCTCACGTGCGCCTTCCTCCTCTCTTTCAACAACAACCAGAACTCTGGTTCAGTCAGACAGAGGCCATCTTACATGCGGTGGCGGACGAAAAGACAAGGTTTGGTATCGTCTTGTCCTTTATTCCTGAAGGAGTCTCTCTTCGCATATATGAAGAGGTTAGGGTCGCTGTTGAAGAACCACCTTCATTATCTGAAGACTAGATGATGTTGAAGAGAGTGAGCATTGTCGCGATGAATTGGCGTTTCGTCCCTGGGGGCTGCTTTTTATTCTTCCTTTATAATAATACCCCTAAATCCTTTGAAGTCCATCATAAGTGTTTCTACTTCTGCACAATAGTATGATTTTTTGTAATGTTTGTAAACAAGTTTATAAGAATTCATTCGCGGTCGATTTGTAAAAACTGTTCTTAAAATGCGTAAGATTTTATCTTATCCAGCGTAAGACAAAATGCCAAAACAAAAACAGCTTTAGCTATATGTCCTGATAGGAAGTTTGCTACTATTTTTTTTTGTTCAGTGGTTTAGTATTTATATTTTATCTATTAGAATATGTTGGGGGACTGTCTCAAATGCCTTGTTGATATCTATTATGATTAAATTGGTGGGGGAGGGGGGGGGGAATTTGGCTAAAGCCATTTAGATTGTTGTGTTAAATCAGTTACGAGTGGCTGCTGAAAGTTTTCTATCTAATCTTGTGTGTTAGATAGAGAAATATAAGGTAAGATTCTATTGAGTATTAATATTTTCATTTACTTCTTTGGATATTGTGAGCAGTGAAATTGGTCTGTATGAAGCCGAGTTGTTAGGTGGTTTACCTGGCTTTAGTATAGGAATTATATGAGCGTGTTTCCAGAGAGGACGGAGAGTGTTAGTTTGCCATGCCATGTTAAATAATTGGGCGAGGGCTTCGATAACCTTGGTTTCGAAATTTTGGAGGTGGATATTAGATATTTGGTCTGGGTCTACTGCTTGGCAATTTTTTAGTTTTTAATTATGATAAGTATTTATCTGGTTTTTAATTTTTTAGGTCGTTTAATTATATATTTGTCTATTAGAGGGGATTGTGGGTTTATGGCTAATTTTTAAATAGTGTAACATGATAATATTACATTGATTTTTTGGGCTAGGAATTTTATTGTTTTGTTTGCAGATTGCTTTGTGTGTTGGAGGGGGTTGGGTATGTGATGTAAGGATTTTTTTATCATGCGCCAAATTTGTTGTTTTTGTCTTGTGATTCATATTTTGGGTATATTGCTTCCAGAACTCTCTTTGGTTTGTGTTTATTAATATATTTATTTTATTGTTAAGGTCTGTAATTTGATTTAGTTGGTTTTGATTTGGCTGTCTATTTTTGCCCGAGGCATTCCTTTGTTTTATTAGGTATAAAGTTATACCTAAAGCTACTTAATTAATTTACAAAGGTGCAACCATGAATGTATTTTTTTCCTCCTCATCATATATATATATATATATATATATATATATATATATATATATATATATATATATATATATATATATATATATATATATATATTTCCCTCTTTTTATATTTTTTTTTTTATATTATATTTTTTTTTTTTCTGGGGGGTGTTTTTTCTACATGGAAGCATCGGATTCTAGAAGATAGATTCTTTAAGATTTCAACCTGGTGGACTTTCCCGTTAAGATATATCTACACACTCGAAGAAATAAAGAATGCTTCAAAGACTAGGAGAAATGATATTTCGGACTTCGTTTAATAAATTTAATCTATTACGTTCATATGCCTTTTAAATAAAGAAATGTAGTTAAGTAATTTTATATCCTTACTTAATATTCATAGAAAATAATCTTGGAAAAGTCTTCTTAAAATTACAATAATGTTAACTATGATACAGAATGCTTGAGAGATATATTTGTACAAAGTTTCATCAAATAAAATATATGAGTCATAACAATATGAAAGATTTGAGTGGGAGAGATGTAAGTAAGGTCGGTTGTGTTTTACCTGAATGACAGCCGGATGAGATATTACTATACTTCAGTAATATAAAATTAGATTATGGAAATTCTTCACTTGCTTTATTTTCAAACAAGAATCAATAAAATATTTCAATCATTTCACATAAAAGAGATGCAAGACTTGATAATCTAACTTGTAGAAATCGAGGAAAATAAATGAATGTCTCTTCACGACATTAACAAACACGAGATATTATGCTAATATTTTACAAGCATAAATATGGATTTGGCTGTATGGATAAATAACAAAACACTTCATGGATTTACAAATAACACAAAACATAGGCTCGGAGTACAATATTCCCACTCCGCTAGAGCCTGCACAAAACACGACCTACTCTCACAACACTCAAGAAAGGACTCCCTCGGTACTATGCGCTACGGTATTATTATACATCTTCATAGCGACGCAGAGCACCTTACTTTACTACAAACTACTATTACTACATGGACGTTTGTTTTATTTATTCTGAAAGATGAGATATAGTATATATATATATATAGATATATATGGGATATATATGTTAAGTTATATATATATATATATATAGTATATAAAGTATATATATATATATATATATAGAGTAGCAGGTATGTTAAATGAAAGAAGCTCCCCCCTTCAGACAATTATTTACACTTGTAAATTCTACTTACATTTCTGGAACAGACATGTTTTTTTACATAAAAACAAACTACTTCGTAATTACTTATGAACATATAAAATCTATAATACAATAATAAATAAAAACAAAAACTTTTCATTCTTCTCAAGATCTTCGTTCGTTATCTTCTCAGCAATTACAGGCCAGTATATCGCTTTTTTAAGATTGATTATTAACAAATAATACCTTCAAATATATACACATACGACATCAACATTGTTCTATCAAAACAATCAACATGACAAATGCAGTCTGCGTTGACAAAGAAAACCTGAGAACTATTCTGAGAACGAACGATTTGTAGGAAAATGAGAACAAGAAGCTTGACTTTGATCGTCTTGAGAAATAGGAGTACTATGAGTATTAGACACTTTATTACTCGAACGTAACCATCTAGGACTTTGGATACGAGGACCCTGAAAATGTTGATGGGGAACGTAATTACCATCAGAATCATCAGAATATGAACTAGACTTATAAAAACTTGAATTATTTACACTCTCATTTTGATTTTCGAAACCAGAAAACGAAGATTTTGGAACACTATCTGACAAAAATGAGCATTCCTGCGAACTATCATAAACACCTTGGTGAGAATTAGAATTAGAAAATGACCTTATCGGATCATGAAAAGATGAGTTTGAATACCTGTGACTCTCATGCGATTGCTGAACAGACGGCATTCTATTTACATTCTTTGAAGATTTATGAGGGAACATAACAACTTCAGACTCGTCATCATCTGAATGTATGCTGTCAGATTGATCATTTACAACATTTTTCTCGACATCGAAATGTACTTGTTTCGGATTACTATCTTTAATAGATGAGAGATTTGGATTTGAACAATGATTTTGATAAAATCGGCTCTGGCACGATTTTGAAATTATCGCTATGGACTGCGATTTCACGAGATGTCTGGAGACATTGAAGTATAAATCTGTTTCTCCCTAGAACACCAACAACTCTAAAAGGTCCCTTCCAACGGCGGAACAACTTTTTACATACCCCAGCTGGTTTAACATCAAGAATAAACACCCTACTACCGACTGCGATCTTTCTATCTTCAGCTTTCTTATGCTGCCTTTCTACAAACTTTCTTGTTTCTACTTCTAAATTTTCTTTCGCTATCTCACGAATTAAATTAGTTCTAATAACTATATCTGTTAATTCTTCATGAGTTGGACAATAATTTTTATCTGGATTTGAAAACGGAGTGACGTAGTTCTCTACATCATAAGGTAACCTTTTTGAATACCCGAAAAGAATGAAATGTGATGAATCTCCTAGAGTTTCATTATAAGAGGAATTAATACTTAATTGAGCGAAAGGAAGGAAATTAGACCAATCGTTACCGTTTTCATTCACGTAACGACGTAAATAATCTTCAATTTGCACTTTGGCGCGATCAATCAGAGAGTTAGAAGTGGATGGGAGGACGGTTATTCCTACATTCTTAACCTTCCAAAGCTTGCATAACTGTTTGAAAAACGATTGAACAAAATCACAACTTTGATCAGAGAAAATGATGCTGGGTGTTGTATGTCTCACAATGACCCTATGAAGCAAAGCATTAGCGATATGAATGCCACTTCGAGACGGAATCGCACATAACTCAACGTAACGAGTTAAAGAATCTTTAAAAACAAGAATATATTTAGCACCTGACGCTTTACATGGAGGTAAAGGTCCGATAATGTCAGTATGAACCCTACAGAAAGGTTGATATGGAACGGGGTACTTGAAAATGGGCGCTCTCTTAGGTATATTACCCTTCACCCTAAGACAAGAAGAACATTCTTTACAGAAATCATAAACTAACTTTGACATCTTTGGAAAGATGTACCGTTCTCGGATACGTTTTTCTGTTCTCACGTGACCCAAATGGCCAGCCCCTAAACTGGAATGATTAAGACTAAGAATCGTATATACAAGAGAATCGGGAACTTCTATGAGATATTGCATTTCCTTTGTAACATAATATAGAATATCGTGGATAAGAACATGTGGAAAATTAATACTTTGACCATTTGTTTTAATGGAATCAATGATTGGAGAAAGTCTTGAACACTTTCTTTGCTCCGTTTTTATCACATCGGATGTGAGATTGAAAAACTTCTTTGTAAGACCAGAATAATCGATACTGGAAATTGAATAAATTGGAGCGAGAGAGGTGGGAAAACGAGAGAGGTAATCCGGGCAGATATTCTTTTTTCCTTCTAATATAAAAGATTTCAGGATTGAATGAATTAACTTTGATGGCCCATCTTGCCATCTTATTATTTAAGTCTTTATTCTTAAAAATAGCAACCAATGGTTGATGATCTGTATAAATACTACGAATTTTATAACCGAAAACTATGTTTCTAAACTTAGCTAAAGACCAAGTGATAGCAAGTGCTTCCTTTTCAAGGGAGGAATAATTCTTTTCTGCCTTACTCAATGTACGTGAAGCAAAGGAAACAGGACGGTCATTGCCTTGATCATCCTTTTTCTGTGCCAACACAGCGCCTCAACCTACGTTACTGGCATCTGTTGAAATAATAAATTCCTTGTTAAAATCCGGAAATTGAAGCAATGGTTCGATGATTAATTTACGTTTTAACGTATCAAAAGCTATCTGTTGCTCACTGAGCCAGACGAATTTAGCGTTCTTTTTAAAAAGGAAGTGATGGGTTGAGCAATGGTTGAGAACAAAGGCACAAGATTACGGAAAAAAGACACGAATCCTATGAAGGAACGAGCAGATCGGAGGGAACCGGAAACGACTTCAAAGCTTGCAGCTTTACAGGATCAGCTGATAAACCCTTTGAACTGATCATAAACCCTAAATACACTAACGAACGTTTAAAGAAATTTGCCTTTTAAAAAATCGATTTCAGTATTGTGGAATAAATGAATCGGAGACTTTGCTAGCTTTTATATCTTTCAATAATTGATCGACATCAATTAATGCATGAATCCCTAATAAATGAGAAAGAGCGAGATCTATTACTTTTGTACAGAAAGAATTCATCTACTTTCACACCTTCAGGTACCATCTTATACTGATAATGCCCTCTGTGAGAAGAAGAAAAAGATAAATAAGGCTTGTTTTCATCAGCAACTTATGTCAAAAGCGATTCGAGGATACATCTAAATCTTGAAAAGATATAGTATTACTTAACTTGGAATGCTTTCTGCAATATTATGGATAGGCGATTGAGAGGGGCCACTTTTATTTAACTTTCTAAAATCCAAAATAATCTTTGGTTTGAATCACCTTGAACCGGGAGAACAATAAGAGGATTTGAATGTGGAGAATCAGAATTCTCTATGTAACCTTGGACGATACACTCGTCAATCCAGCTGTTAATATCAGCCTGAAATTTGTGCGGAAGTTGATGATTTGGAGTATAAAAATATTTTTGTGAGTCGGGCACAATTTCTATTTTGAATTCACCTAACGTACAACATTCGACTTTATCATCCCCTAAAGCAATAACTTCTTTATGGGCTAAAAGAAAATCTAAGATCTGCTCCAATTGAGCACTATCTTGCAACACCAATAAATCAGATTCTTTCTTCGATTTAGAAAGCAAAATTTCCTTGTAAACATCGCGAAGTTGATCATCGGATAGACCCTGCGACGATTCTATTTTATTTATAATAGAATAAGAACTACGAAGAGAGAGAGGATTAGCATACGAAACAACTGTATTCTTATCAATTGTGATAGCGGAAGGACTGAAGTTTACACATTTAATCAACATAGTACCATCTACTACTGTACTAAGAACATTTGCAAAAAGAACATTGGATATTGAATTCTTCTCACTTACAAGATGAACATCATTAGGCGGCGAAGTTCCAGCCTGAGAACGAATATTAACAGAGAGAATGGCGCTAGAATAGGCTTCAAACTTAACTGTGTTCGGCAAAAACAACTCATAACATTGATCGTTATAAATAGATAATTCATGAACAAGAGATTCATCTTCAAAATTAAGATGACTTAAATTAGACGGAGAACGAACAAAATTGACATTTGACTCTTCAAAAAGTGGATGCGATTTATCGTACATGCGAGGATCGATACTAGTTTTTGAATCATATATTAAAGGATCATAAGCAACCAAAGGAATTTGTGTGCACCCAATATGTTCATTCATATATAAACACTCATTTTTAAAATCGAAGACTACCGGTAAAGAACCTAAAATATCCGTACCAAGAAGCATATTTCCACTAAAGGAACATTGATCTCCGACAACAATTGCATGTAAACAGACGATTGTTTAACAACATTTGGAGTTTGACGCGTCCCAGATTTTGGACGACGTTACCAGAAATAGATTTTAAGACTATGTTGTTTTCTTCTAATTTGAGAGGATATAACTTCTTTAAACTCTCGAATACCTTCCATCTCAGAAGCGAGACCCCACTCCCCAAATCGATATACGACGTTATCCCATATATGAACTCATATTCGACCGTTAAATCGATCTTAACATAAAAGCTTTTCCCTATAAGAGGATTGTCTTCAACACTATTTACATCAGTGAGACACGGATTTGAATTAACTATATTGACTATATTAGCCTCTAAATTGGACATCACCACATTGCGAGACTGAGAATGTGTGGTCCCATTCAAAAAAATGACCCCCTAGACGAAGAAGAATGAACAGAATTACTAGAAAAACGATGCGGATTACGCAGATTTGCACGGCGATTTCGGGAGAAATCGTGCGGAAAATGAGGATTAACTTGGGTGAATTCGTGCCCAAAAGAATGATTTCTCTCATATTTATTATAAAAACTTGCATTGGGATCATAATTCGGATCCAAAAGACTCACCTGAACTTCAGGATTCTCTTCAGAAAATCGATACGAATGCGGTGATTCATTTCTTACTATTCTATTTCCGTGTTTCTGTACCGCGGTTTCATCGTTATTAAATCGCATATTACGCCCCTTATTTACATTATTGACACCCTTGGAGTATGAATTTGTCATATTTTGACCCTGATTCCCATTATAATGACTTCTGGAATAGTTTTGAGCATGGTCAAAACGTGAATTTGACCCTCCTTGAACAGTCGGATTTTTACCAAAACTTGCTTGGTTATGATTAACACTGGAGTGTTTTTGAGAATAATTATTACTATTCTTGGAATAATTGGAATGATTTGAATGATTTATAACCCTGAAACGACGTAAACCTTCCTCTGAAAGAGGTTGCCAAACTGTGCCCCGACATTTAGCTTCCGAACCCCTAGAATGACTTTTGTAACACAAACTACAGAAAGGTCGAAAGATACAAGCGGCAGTGCCGTGTCCATTATTCTCACATCGACGGCAGAACAATGGTTTCCTTACATTAGAACTCCTAGCAACAGAATTATTCACATTGGAAGAACGATCACGATAAAAACTTGGAACATTTTTAACATTATAGGACTGATGAGTGGAGGGAGGAGGAGAGATTTTCTGTTTGCGTAGCATACACCGGACTAGATTGAACAGAATTCGATGTTCTGTTAAAAGAAGAAACTACCTTACCATTATTTAAGACACTTGTCTTTCGTAAATACGTTTGTACCTGTTGAGGTATTGTTTTATCTATGCTAAATTCTTCATGTATAATCTTTTGGAATTGAGGCTTAACATTCGAATATAAATTAGAAAATAAGAGGAGACGACGCTGTTCGTCACTAAACTTTATATCATGTAATAGGGCAGCAGAATCGATGAATGATTGTAATGACCTCTGAGCCTCTGTTAAGAACTCGGGTAAGGAATGATTAGGTGACCATTTTGTACCTACAAAATCACTGAACGTTTCGAACGTGGATTTAGACACGAGAGGATTGAGAACTAAGGATAGATCATTTTTAAACGACTCCCAGGAAACAGCCCCCCTAAGTTCTGGCGTACTTTGCACCAGGTAAGCAACATTACCCTCTTTCTGAGAGACAAACCTTATATAGGCCCTCAATTTTTCTATATCGCTTGTAATCCCTTCATCTGCGAAGTAAGCGTCAACAGAATTAAACCAACCTGATAATTCAGGTCCACACCAATTATTATTAACAAACCCTATCAGCAGAGGAATATTCGGACGTGAATGTGACAACCTGTCAATGTTAAGAACTGGACGTTGCATGGTCTCGGAATTAATAAAAGAATCAGCCGAAGAAATATTTTGTGCTACGTTTTCGTCAGCAGAATTTTGTACATCAATAACAATATTATCAGCGTTAGGATTATCAGAAATGTTGTCAAGATTGGAAATGTCGTCAGTGGACATGAATGAAAAATATTAAGAAAGAAATGGAAATGGACAACACACAAGAAACATATACAGACGAATATATGAAGAAAATATAAAATACTTTGAAAACCCAAAACTTACAAACTGCACTCTTCTAGTTGACTATTTCGATATACTGTACGTGATATCCAATATGCATACAAAAGAAAATATTAAAAGAGAAGGACATTTGCCTTCTTTGTTAACAATCATTAATAAAAAAAAAATAATAATAATAAAAAAATAATAATAATGAATAATAATAATAATAATAAACTCTGTTTCCTGTCTACCTCACACCTATTTGGGTGGGTAGAATCCTCCTGCGTAATTTCTTGAGCCTTCTGAATGCTTTCCAATAACGAACGCGATCCAGATCGAAGAATTTGGAAATTTTTCTTTTCTCCACAAAACGGTTTCTAAAAACACAATAAAGAAAATTAATACAACAAGAAATGATATATATATATCATAGAATATAAAAATATATATATATATATATATATATATATATATATATATATATATATATATATATATATATATATATATATATATATATATATATAATGATATATAGATACTAATAATTGATCATCTATCTTCCCTTTGGATTGGGGAGAAAGCTATTTTTTATAGCGCTGATTCGATTCACTCTCGCAGATAGCACACTTCACAGCATACAATCCTTCAACGAGGTGAGATATTTCCTTGAGTTATGTAACCCCAAATAATCACGGACAAAATAATAACTTTTCTCTCATTCAGTAAGAGAGGAAAAGAAAGAAGGAATATGATTGCAAATTTTTTTTTTAATTGCCACAAAAGAAAAGATTCCCCAAGTGATTCTCGTCAATACACTATTTCCCCGAAAAATAAATTCACACATTCGTGAAGCCTAAACAATTACTCCACACGCAAAATTCCCAGAGCTTCTTTAGAATATATTATCTTTAACCTATCCCAATCAGATAGTGGATATATATATATATAAGAAGAGCATATATATAGCATATATATATATGTTATATATATATATATATATATATATATATATATATAGATATATATATATATATATATATATATATATATATATAATGAATATTATTTATATATATAATTTCTAAATTATATATATATATATAGATTGATATGATAAAGCAATTTTATTTGCTATGCTTTGATATCGTAAATGATTACAATAAATTAAGAAGAAAAAAAAAAATAACAACAATTTCTTTCCGATATGAAATTTACCGTTATTAAAAATTAGCTTAAGAGTGGTAGTGAATCCAGAAATAACCAGATTCCTGACAGGCAATGAGGAGAAATCGCTAGCCTCAAAACGGTCTCTTTTATAATACTAAATGAGTGAAACAAATATTTTAATGAAATATTTACCAAATGCATAAAATCGCAAATTCTCTTAAAAGAAATATATTATATAATTGCTATATATATATATAAAAGATATTTCCAACAATATTTGGAACAGAAAATGATTATTTAGAAAATATATTTGAACATTTATGAAAGACAAATATTTTCATGCACGAGACTACTAGCGTAATTATAATGACGTCATCAACGATAGACGTGCGGGAGCCAATCACAGAGAAGATGAATTATTGACATATAACTGCGCATAAAAAAAATGATTTGCTTCAATAAAATAATGACTATTATTATAATAGAGAAAAGAATGTTTTATCAAATAAATACATTATTGATTAATACAAAAAAAATAATTAGATAATTTTCACAGACCTCTAGATACACAGTATACCTTATAATCTTGATACCAACTATTATTAAATCCTCTAATGTGTCAACAATGGATATCCTCCTTTATCATGAAGGCGAAATGGATGTCGTGAACTGAATACTTCTCAATGGAGAACGACGAATATTCTTGAAGAAAAATAGGCATTAACGTAGTAGACCACTTCTTTCGGTCGCCATCAATCTTTTGATTGAGAAAATAAAATATAGTCTTCAGTAGATATCTTAACGTAGAAAAATGATGAATGAGAGATATGAACGACAGGTTTGTCCACAAAATAGTCCTGAGACACGCGTCGGCAATTCTTCTTCTTTGAAAAGAATTGGATTAGAGTCCTGTCACGGTCGCCAATTCTTCTTTCCCCTGTTTCTATATTTCTTTCTATATATTACAGGTCTTTCTTTCTCAGACTCGTGTAAAACCTACATGGAAGCATCGGATTCTAAGAAGATAGATTCTTGAAGATTTCAACCTAGTGGACTTTCCCGTTAAGATATATCTACACACTCGAAGAAATAAAAGAATGCTTCAAAGACTAGGAAAATGATATTTCGGACTTCGTTTAATAAATTTAATCTATTACGTTCATATGCCTTTTAAATAAAGAAATGTAGTCAAGTAATTTTATATCCTTATTTATATTCATAGAAAATAATCTTGGAAAAGTCTTCTTAAAATTACAATAATGTTAACTATGATACAGAATGCTTGAGAGATATATTTGTACAAAGTTTCATCAAATAAAATATATGAGTCATAACAATATGAAAGATTTGAGTGGGAGAGATGTAAGTAAGGTCGGTTGTGTTTTACCTGAATGACAGCCGGATGAGATATTACTATACTTCAGTAATATAAAATTAGATTATGGAAATTCTTCACTTGCTTTTATTTTCCAAAACAAGAATCAATGAAATCTGTTTGTGTCGGAATAAGCGTAAAAACCATCGAATGCCCCAAAAATCTAACTTGTAGAAATCGAGGAAAATAAATGAATGTCTCTTCACGACATTAACAAACACGAGATATTATGCTAATATTTTACAAGCATAAATATGGATTTGGCTGTATGGATAAATAACAAAACACTATGGATTTACAAATAACACAAAACATAGGCTCGGAGTACAATATTCCCACTCCGCTTAGAGCCTACACAAAACACGACCTACTCTCACAACACTCAAGAAAGGACTCCCCCCATATATAAGGACACCAATACTATATTATTATACATCTTCATATGACGAGCACCTTTATTTTTACTACAACTACTATTACTACATGGACGTTTGTTTTATTTATTCTGAAAGATGTATAGATATATATAGGTATATATATATATAAAGATATATATATGTATAGATATAAAGATATATATGTATATAGAGCATATATGTTATATATATAGCAAAGAATATATGTATATATATTAAACTGGGAAATATGATGATGAAGTATATATATATGTTACAGAGCAGCAGCAAAGGGAAGGTTGGTTAAGAGTAAGAGTATATATATATATATATATATATATGTTGGCTGTTGCTAAGGTTACAGCAGCAAAGAGTATACTGCAAGTATATGTTGCTGCTATAACGGGCAGCAGCAGCAGCAGCAAAGCGGAGCATATAAGCATGTGCATATGCAGTATATAAGGTTGTTGCTGTTGGTGCCAAGAGGCAGCAGTTGGCTATTGCTGGCTATGCTAAGGTTGGTTGAGCAGCAGCAATGGTATATATATATATATATTATTGTAGATGGTGAAGAGGCAGAGTATGCTATATATATATAAGCAGCATATAGTATATATATATATATATATATATATATATATGTATGTAGCACTGGGGCGTAAGACTTGACCACTTTTGAGTATAACTTGCCTCCCACGTAACTTTGAACAATTCTTTTTTTTTTTAAATCACGGCCCCATAGTCGGTCATAAGCACACAAAAATACAATGTAATTTTCTAATAATAAAAGTTTTATTGAAGTTTGAATAACGCCGAGTCAGCCCGACCGTGGAGGGGTGACACCATTGATGGGTGACTCGGACCATCTGTTAAAATTCCTCTTTTACATGGAGTGTAATTTCAATTTTTATATTTTACTTTTACTTAATATAATAATTATTTATCATATTAAAATTGAAAAAGTAATAAAAATAACAATAATGATAAATAAAATACGAATAAAAATAAGGTGGTCCCATTCACCCCTCTCCGCCCAATACTTGACACCTTTTGAACCCGTTTATTAAAACATTTTTTTAAAAATTTTCACTTACAGGTAATCCTTTACATTTAATTACTATACGTGCACAAAAATGCTCACAATACTAAAATACTAAAAGTCACTGGTAGTCCCAGCCAAATTCCATCAATTTTTACGGCGGGGTGAATGGACCAAGTTGCCCCGTTTTTTGGCCACTAATACTGCTTGGATCAAATTTACTTGCCAGTTTAAAAGCTAACATACCGAGTGTATCCACTGAAAGAATAATTAAAATCCATCCCACACTTTTTCATTTTATAACGAAAGTTAAAAACCTCACATTTTTCAAAAGTGAAATCCTATTGAAGGCCATTTTTGTACCCTACTTCTAAATGATTTTTTTAAAAATATAAAACTTTCTAGAATTAAATATGATCTAAATAAAACTTGTAGTACTCCCGCGTGGCTATAAAATGAGTTGAATTTTTATTTTTTTATTATTATTTTTTATTTTATTTAGAGTGGACCGAATCACCCTCTAAAGAGGCGGACCTGGTCACCCCGCCCGACGCTATATATATATATATACCGGTATATATATATATATATATATATATATATATATATATATATATATATATATATATATATATATATATATATATATATATATATATATTTATATCCTAACTTTGTTTCCCACTAGATGTGTGGTAGGGTGTGTAACATGCACAGAAATAGGATAGTTAAGTAGATGAGCATGAAGTAAGTTGAAAGGAAGGCCTTGCCCTACCATCCCCTTCATACCCTTAAGTGCTCACGAGTTTATCAGAGTAAAAAAAAATGCACCCTAGGACTTCGCAAAACTGCGACAGACCTTCACTGTGGTTTCTCATCAATGTGGGGGTCATACCCTGAACCAGGCACACAACCATATCCCCTTATAAAACCCTGCCTTTCACTCCAATTATGCACCTTTCTCCTTGCCTCTGCCAAACTCGTATTCCTTTTCTTCAGACATTCCTTTACTGACTCAATCCACTTTTCCTTTAGTCTCCCAGCTGATTTGATTCCCACATACTCACCACTTTACATCTGCTTAACCAACCGACTATCATCCATCCTTTCACTATGACCTAACCATTTTAATGGATGTTATTGTAATTTACATCTTTTTTCACAGCACACAACTCCCTATCATATTCATTTCTCAATTTATCAGTTTTTCTCGCACCTAACGCCCTTAAGATTGTCTATCTGGATAAATTGTAGATTTGATCTATACCTCTTATTCCATACCGTAGTTTCACTACTACACTTTAACACAGGTAACATCATATCCTCATGCAAAACCCTAGCACACTCATAACTTATTCCTTTTGTATCCACCAAGGATTTAATTGCAATAGCCACCTTCCTACCATTTAAACCTTTCCTACTACACTCTGCATCATACATTCCATTTTTATTCAACATATATCCTAGATATTCCAATTGCTCTTCATCCAATATAACTTCACACCGCAAACTCTCCACACTCTACCATCACCTTATATGAATAAATTCTTATTTACATTTACTTTCAAACCCCTCTACCGATCCTCTCAAACTATTTAGATTTGCGACTCAAATCCAAATAATCAGCATACAATAAGCAGAGCACCCTTCACTCTCTTACATTCTCCATCAGTCTAATACTTTCCCCTACCACCCCTACCTTTTAATTCTTTCATCACCCCATCCATACACAAATTAATAACCAAGGAGACATAACACATCCTTCCCACACTCTACTAAATTATTTTACTATTCACTTTCAACTCCATTTTTTCTTACAAATGCTTCACTACCTTTACACCTACTTTTGATTTCATTCAGAAGCCTACCACCAACACCATATATCACTAACACCTGCCACAGATCTTCCTAATTAATCCTGTCCCATGCCTGTTGCCAGACCATAAAACCTAATTACAGTTTATTTTTCTTTCCTCATTTTCTCAATCATTTGTTTCAATATGAAAATTTGATCTGCACATCCTCTACCACTTCTAAATGCACCTTGTTCTTCACCAATTAGTCCCTCAGTTACTCTATGCACTCTTTCAACTGAAATACCAGCATATATCTTCCCTACAACAGTATATACTAATTTCCCTATAATTGCCTTATTCCTCTTATATATGGGTACTGTTACTGCTCTCCTCCAATCCTTGGAGCTATACCCTCCTCTTTTTTTTATCACTAATAACACCTAAACTACATAACATTTTAAACTTCCAAAACATGGGTTAATTGGGGGTAGGTCTAAAGTATAAAACCTATGAAGGAAATTTGATTTGGGTGATTACTTTAAAAAATAGAAAATTAAAATTTTAAAATTAACACAAAAATAACCCACCCTTGAAGCCCCCCCTTATAGAGTATAATCATCATATAGCTAAGTTTTATAAATAATGTTTTTAGGTATTTTATGCTTATTTTTAACTAAAAAATTAAAAATTAAAAATTTTAAAATAAATAAATAGAAAAGTAATGTAAAAAAGTAAAAATTTTCTCAAATCTTAAAAACCATTTGGGTGAGCCTCCTCTTGCATAATGTGTTTAAACAGCACCCCTAACCCCAGCCCAACCCCATATTATTATTTGTTATGGTAGATGGAACACACAGGTAAAAGTATTCCAGTGTCGTCTTATGTTCTTTTGATATTCTTTTTAGAGGCCTTTATACCAAATTGGTGAAAAAAAACCTCAAACATGATAATACTCTATATTATCCATGTGAATACTGATTTTGAGAGTGTTTGAAGGTGGGTTATTTTTTGTGTTCATATGGGTTATTTTATATGTTCCAAAAAAATTTTTTCCCATTTTTCCCTACATTTATGAAACCAATTAAAAAAAAACTCAAACATGCTAATACTCTATTAATACTCTATATTATCCACATGAATACTGATTTTGAGAGTATTTGAATGTGGGTTATTTTTTGTGTTCATGTGGGATATTTTTGTCTACCCAATTTGGTCAGTATATGTGTGTTTGAGGTTGCACAAAACTTCACCAAAATAGGAAATTTGATTTTAGGAAAGAGTAGTCTAACATTATTTAATTAGAGATTAACATATTTTGCATTGTTTCCCAGGTTATTAAGGCTAAAAAAGAACCAAAATCTGGCAAAAAGTTGTGGAAAAATTTCAATTTTTTTCAAAATTTTGAAAAAATTCCTAAAAATAGAAAAATCCGAAAATAATTATGATAATGCATATCTGTACATGTCATATATTCAATATATTTATATGGTGGTATACTTATTTTGTTTTGATACATTGTGTTAGTTTTTTTATTATTTTTTTTAAGTGTGTTTTTTTTTATTATTTATATATATATATATATATATATATATATATATATATATATATATATATATATATATATATAGTATATATATGGTATATATATAGAGTTATATATATAAGTAGTTATATATATATATAGTATATATATATATAAAATATATATATATATATATTAATATATATATATATATACTCGATATATATATATATATATATATATATATATATATATATATATATATATATATATATATATAGTATAGTATATATATATATATATATATATATATATATATATATATATATATATATATATATATATATATATATATATAATGGGTATATATATATATATATATATATATATATATATATATATATATATATATATATATATATATATATATATATATATATATATATATATATATATATATATATATATATATATATATATATATATATATATATATATATATATTCAAACATAAATATATCAAAAGAGTAAGTAGGTATATTTAAAATAAATTATCTATTTTATATGTAATTTTAAAAGTACCACTCATATATATTTCATTATGAGTCATTTGTTTGGGTGGGTTAGTTTTTATATTATTAGAATAGTTATATATATATATATATCATATATATATATATATATATCAAAGAATATATATATATATATATATATATATATATATATATATATATATATATATATATATATATTTATATTTTTTTTTTTATTCTTTCTTCTTTCTCTTTTATCTTCCTCTTTTCCCCAAGACTCGGGGCAAGGTGCGTGTCATGCATCAGAAAAGAAAAGCAGTAGAAGAATATGACAAAAGTCGAAAGGAAATCCCAGCCCCACCGCCCCTTCTGTACCATTAATCAGTGAGAACTCGTCACAGACAGAAAATTCACCCTAGAGCTTCATAGGACCGCGACAGACCCTCACTATGGTAAATCGTCAATGTAAGGGTTCATCCCTTGGCCCATGTGGGCCACAACCATGCCCCTATACAAAACCCCACCATTCACTCCTATTATGCACCTTTATTCTCGCCTCTGCCAAACTCACATTTCTCTCCTTCAGACATTCGTTCACCGACTCAATCCACTTTTTCTTCGGTCTCCCAGCCGGTCGGTTCCCAACACACTCGCCACAATACATCCGCTTAACCAACCGACTACTATTCATCCTTTCCACATGAAAAACCATCTCAACATACTTTCATTTATTCTCTCATTTACCCCTTTCTTCACACCACACAACTTTCTAATACGTTCATTTCTTATTTTATCAACTCTTCTCACACCTAGCATGCCCCTATGATTGTCCATCTGAACACATTGAACTTTAGATCTATACTTCTTATTCCAGACCATAGTCTCACTACTATACAATAACACAGGTAACAACATACCCTCATGCAATACCCTAGCACACTCCAGACTTAGTCCTTTTACATTCACCAACGATTTAATTACACCAGCTACCTTCCTGCCATTCACAACTTTCCTACTACACTCTGCATCATCCGTTCCCTTCTCATCCAACAACATACCCTAAATATTAAAACCTAGACACTTTGTTAAAGCTGGGTTTCACTATCTAACATATAGAATCCTTCACACTGAGGACTGTCCTAACTCACAACCATAACCTTACTCTTATCCTCATTTATTTTCAAACCCCTCCTCAAACCACTAACACCATATATCACTAACACCTGCCATAGAGGTTCCTATTAACCCTATCATACGCTCTGTTGCCAATCCATAAAACTGATAGATAATTATTCTTCTTCTCTCCCCATTTCTTCAATCATTTGCTCTCAATGTAAAGATTTAGATCCATATCTCTACCAATTCTAAATGCACCTTTGTTCTTTGTCCAATCAGTCCTTCATTCACTCGACGTGACTCTTTCGACTCAAACACCAGCATATACCTTCTACACAATCAATAACCACTCTTATAATTTCTACACAGTTCCCTTTATCTCCCTTAACCTTATATAAGGGTACTTTGACTGCTCTCCTCCAATCCCTTGGGACTATACCCTCCATAAACGCTTTATTACACAGCCTTCCAAATCCAAGCAATCACCATCTCGCCTCCGTTCTTGATCATTTCACCAGTAATTTCATCTATACCTGCAGATTTACTATCATTCTTCAACTCTCTCACTCTACCTATTACCTCCTCCTACTAATTACGACATCATCCCCAAAATACCTATTCCTTCTTGCACCATCAACCCACACACATTCACTCATCACCCTCATCATTACTGCTACTATTGCAGTGATTCCCGGCGGTTCTCCCTTTCCACACTCTCACATCCTTTCATCAGTTACAAAAGCACCATCCCTATTCATTATTCTAAGCAGATTCCCCTTTTTCTCATTCTTAACCTTCGCGCTTCCTTCCAGAAGAGCTTCCTATTCCCCTTGTAAGTTCCTATTCATCCTCCTTCCAAACTGCTCATTTACCTCTTTTTTTCTCCTACGAAAGCTAATTTTAGTCTTCCTTTTTTTCCTCCTTATATAATTCCAAATATTTCTTTTGGAAACCTCATCATTTGCTTTTAGCACATTCAACCACGCTCTTTTTTTTTACTTTTAACAGCTGGCATCACCTCTTATTCCACCTCTCACTGTAAACTTTTT
>JABUQX010144615.1:10000-25000 GCA_015478945.1 Trachelipus rathkii | reverse complement strand
AGGGTCCTATCGCGGTTCCGTGAAGCTCATTATTAGTTATTATTATTATTATTATTATTATTAGCTTATATATTATTATTATTATTATTATTATTGTTACATGTTAAGTTACAGTAAAACTCATTTACAAATTTATCTTTTCCACAGAAAGAGATAATTTACTCACTGATACATGTGGAATTGAAATAAAAGCTGAGCCGTTGAGTTTTAAGGAAGAATATTTGGAGACTGATCAAACATATTGAAATGAATCCTTCAATTAGAAGAAAGTCTGGCAAGAACAGTTTGTGATGACTATGAGCTTAGAATTTGAATGATCTATGGAATGAGATACTTATAAATATTATTTAACACCAGTGCAGTTAAATAGACACGCTTACAGGCATTTAGAGTCTGACTGAGATATTTGAAAAAAAAATAACTTAACTTTTGTTTCAGAACACTTTTGAAATCAGCAAAGAAAGGGAATTCAATTTGAAAATGTTTATTACTTTTAAAAAAAAAAAAAAAAAAAAAAAAAAAAATAATGAAATAAAATTTCTCAAAGTTCAAACGATTTTTATTGTCTGTTCTTCCTGTTGGTTTAACATTATTGGTGTAAACTCCAGGTCCTTAAGGCCACATGTGGCCTTCTGGACCATCAAGTGTGGCTTTCTAAGGCTTATTGAGATAAATCTTAGTTATTTAAGAAACATAAATTCAAATTAGTTACAATAATACATAACAGGATATAGTTGGTGAACTCGTATAAAATAATTATTAGTTAATGATAAAGCATCATGCCAAATATAAACTATAAATCATTCACACTCAAATGTATACAAAACGTGCAAAATTAAAAATAAGAAATATTAACGCATCTTTATGAAATGTCTCTTTTGCGTCAATTGCACGTTTTGTTTACATTTAAAAATAAAATTAGTGTTTCCGGAATTTTTCGTTCGTATTTCGGTCAGTGAATTAATTTAATCCCATTAGTGTTGCCTACGCATGTGTGTCTCCTTATCGATATGTTCTTTTTCATATATTTTTTATTTTACCAGTTCATGTCTAAAAGAGTTAAAAAAAACTGTGCAAGAAGTAAATAGAGTTTTTATAATGAATGTGAATTACAATTTTTTGTGCTATTTAATAGTGGTAAAATGAATTGCTTGTTCTGTAATACCTTAATTTCTACAATAAAGAAATACAATGCGCACCAGCACTTTGTAACTCATAAGGACAATAAATATGCCAAATTAGAGACTTGGGAAAGCATAAACAAAGACAGTTATTCCATTCAATATTAGGTCTACTGAGGATAGTCATGAATCATAAAGCTATAAAGTAGCATATGCTTTAAAAAAAAAAGACGAACCATTTTGCGATGCAGAACTTAAAAAGGATTGCATTGTTGAAGATAAAGTTGGTAAATATAAAGTCGTACTTTCAAGAAGAACTAATGCAGATCGGCAGCATGAGTTAGCTCTTCATGTACCTTCGCAACTTCAAAAAATAATTCAAAATGAAAATGTTTTTTACTCGATTGCTTTGGATGAATCGCAGATAAATGTTACGTTATTGGATTAAATATTACTAACTTGGTTAGTGTTTGTACAGATGGTGCTCCATTTTTACTGGGAATAACGAAGGATTTGTGGTATATTTTAAGAGAACTTGTAGATCCAAATGCACAAATTTCTTTTCATTATCTGTGCCAAATCTGTTGTTTTAAATGACCCATTGAAAAAAGTTATAGGTATTTTGAATTAAGTACTGAGCAGATAACAGGTGAGCTCACCATTTGCCTTCAGCGCCAGCTCATGATGGCTGTAGAAATATATTATCATTGTAGATTTGCAGTGCATTGTTTATCACCAAGACTAGTATTAGAGCAAATTTTATCTCTGAGGGGACAAATAATTGACTTTTTTTAAAGGTAACAAGCAATCAACATTGTGAATTACCAGATTTTAATTTTCTCCTAGATATTGCCTTTCTTTATCACAATGTCGAAGGAAAATTGATTACATATTTCGCTGCAGGGTTAAACTAAATCTATATGACGTGGGAAACTCGTATTTAGAAAGAAATGTTGTTTACAAAACTTTTCTGCCTCACCCGAAACTTTCCTGTGAACATTTAGTTAACAAAAATACTACTAATGAAAACAAAGAGTATGGTATTAGTGAATTCACATATACGAATCTTCTTAGACTAAAGCTAATCGATGACAATATATATTTTATTGATTGTGAAAAGCATATCACCTTGAAACTAGCTTTCTAACCTCACTTAGTTGATTTATCAAAGGCACTTGAAGAGTTACAAGTAGAGTTTATTGAATTGTCGGAAGATAATATCTTAATTTGAGAACATAGACAGGAACGTTTAAAGTTATACGATAATAGGTTTTTTATCAACAGCGAATCATAAATTTATCTACAACATACTGTTTCTGAATCAACATTTTCATGCTAACAATAAATCAAGAATTGTTGAAATCAGATGCCAGACTGATGAGCACCTTGAGGACCAGGACCACCAAAACTTAAAACCCATGAAACCAACAGAAGCCAGCCCAGCAGAAGTAGTTCAAAGAAGTCATTAATATTAAACATACTTTCTAAATAAGTTAAATAAATAAATCTTAAATGGTTGTATATTCCCCGATAGTTAGTTTAAAAGAATATAAACATTAAGTGATTAAATATTATTTAGTAAAAATTCACATTAATTGATTGGCTCTATTCTGGGGCAAATTTCAATGTGGCCTTCTACATACATAAAAGTTCCTCACCCCTTTTTAACCTAAAGTTCTGTTTGGGGAGTTACGTCTTTCATCCTTCTAATAACATCCACAATTTCTGATCTAATTTTATATTCTGATTCTTTTCCTTCCTTTCCGGTTTATGACATTAGCTCTTTTCTTATTCCTTTCTGAATTAATTGTTGCTCTTTGCAAACATTGAAAACAGAAAAACAACTTGAAGGTTTATTAATAACATGCAATTAAACCTATTTATTATCATTTACCTTAAATCATTTACTGATTGATTCATACAATAAAAAAAAATATCAACTTGCGTAATTTTTGTTTGTTTTATTATTATTATTATTATTATTATTATTATTATTATTATTATTATTATTATTATTATTATTATTATTATTATTATTATTATCCAAAACTTCGGAATGTCAAACCCGTCCTTGGCTGGTCCCCGTTTACTAGAGAAGTCCTGAGGATTTTTCTGAGGTGGGTCCTGGTCAGTTCGATCAAGAGTTCGACAGACACCCGTCATCCATGGACTGCTCCTGTCGGGGTTGATTAAACTTATCTTTTTGCTCCTCCAGTTGTCCTCTCACTGTCGTTCATCTCTTTGTGGATTGCGTTTGCTATCTGACCTCTTTCTCGTAGCAAAAGTCGTTCTTTCCTGACGTGCTAACTATACCTCTTCAGCATCGCCTTCAGCACATCTTATCCGAATCATCTCATTTTCGTAGTGATCGCATTTTTGCCTTCCTCTTGGACCTGAACATCTTGTATAAGATCTAACCATCTCAGCCATGTTTCGTTTCGTTTGGGATTTCCCCTGTCGTTAGTTTGCTAACACGGTCTAGCCGCATTCTTGGTGTTATCCCCTGCACATCCACCCCAAAAAAAAAAAATTAAAAATTATTATTATTATTATTATTATTATTTGGCTTGGGAGTAGATTCATTAACTTCAGTTAATGAATTTCGTTTGAAATGAAAAATATTAATATGTTCATGTTTTTAGTGACAGCATTTTCCTTTTTTATTATTTTGTAGACTCACATTAGTGATGTAGACCATGGAGAGAAAGATGATAGACTCAAAATAAAAAGCCTTTTAAGAAACGAACCTCAATCGTCAAGAAGAAAGAACCAAAAGATTAAAAACAAAGATTTGAAAAATCATGAAAAAGATGAGTTGGAACTTCATTCGAAGTCACACGGTAAGAAGTTTAAATGTGATCATTGCAGTTTTGAATGTAAACTCAAATCAAATTTAGAAGTGATGGTGATACCGGTGGTGGTGGGCGCTTTGGGAATTGTAAAATCTAGCCTGATCGCCCACTTAGGAAGAACGTTGAAATATGTTTGTAGGTGGTAAAAAAGTGCCTGAGTATCATTAGGTTGGTGTTGGGTATGTAGAGGAGGGAATAATTATGTGCCATGTGCCAGCCTTTGAGGTTTGAGTGACAGTTGGTTCTTTCTCAGATACCAATGGAGGAGAAAAAAATTATTAAATGTCCTGAGTGCGATATGAATAAATCGAGAAAGAAAAAGCTATGTAGTGAATAAATACTCGCTATCTTCATAGGTGTGCTCAAACCGTCCTCAAACCTCGAGTCTAAGGCTGGCACATATTTGTTCTCCTTTACATACCCAACACCAACCTGATGATACTTAGGCTCTTTCTTTCTACTTCCAAACATATTTCAGATGTTACTCTGATCGGGAATCTTCAGGGTGGGCAATCAGGCTAGATACATCGTTCCTAACCACACCTATCACTACCAGTACCACCACTAGGTTTCATTGTTCCTAACACACCCATCACTACCGGTACCACCACTACTTCCTCCATGTTCCACATTCTCTGGATTTTGTATTTGAGAATCTGATACTTAAGATATTTATATTTTATTTGGGGATATTAATAATATTAATTATATTAATAATATTTTCTGCACTTACTTTCCTTCATTTTCCCATTTGTACAAAGGCTCACTTGTCTAGTCCGAATTCCATTTCTATACCATGTGAATTTTTTTGACTTCTCTTAACTTGCCTTTTAGTTTCTTCTTTGTTTGGTGAGTTTAGTTTTAGATCGTCCGTATAGAACAGGTGCGTTATCTGTTTAGTTTTTTTTCATACCTTGGGTTTATTCTGTATCCTCAAGTTTTCTTCTCTATTTTAATTATCTGTTCCCGGACTTCTCCTCTCAGGAACATCGATCCTATTTCTACCCTCAGATTTTCTATTTGTTTCTCCAATCTACATTTCCTGGGATACTTCTTGTTTCACCTCTCGAGTTGTATCCCCGTTTCCAATTATTCTTGTTCCCATTGTCTCCTCCACTGCTTTAGCTGTCGCACAATAAAGTCCTTTAATCTCTGTTATTTCGCAGTTCGGTGGAATTAATCTTGGGAGGACTCGGTTTGTTTGTCCAGTATACTTTTCATTCTCATCTGATCATTTATCTTTTTAAACTTTTTTCTTTGTTTTATTCTTGTTGTTATATCCTAATCTGGATATTTAGCTATCCTGTTTAACATTACATTCGTCCTCGCTATTGCTCATGTTTATGCTGTTTTTTTGAGGGTGATGCTGATTTTCTATCAGTTCATACCTGAGTTAATATAGTTCCACATTTTCTTCACTTTCACGGTCTGATAGACCCTCCGTTTCATCTCACGATAGTCTCTCTTTGACTGGTATGGAACTATTTTCATCTTTTTTTATTACCAATTTATCACCACTTAAAAATTCCTCTTCCTCTTTATAATTTTCCTTTTCTCTTTCATTATATTCTAATTCATTACTCTCTCTTTATAATTCGCTTCTTCATTTTCTCTTTACCTTAATTTGTTTTGTTTTGAGGCTTTCTATATTTCTTGTGCCAGCTCTTTAGTCAAATTAAAGGCAATATTCATAATTTCTTCAGCCCTTTTTTTAAAATCTTTACAAGTTCGTCTGTTATCGGTAAAGTCGCCTTCTCTACGTTTTCCTTCTACAATTATTTCGTTAGCGGAATTCAATATACATTGTTTTTGTTGCTTTATGACTTTTCTTTTACGTGTCACCATACCATTTATAGAATCTGTATTCCATGAAGATGTTTGTCTTCAAATTTTTTTTTTATATATAATATAATACCACATTTAGTTTTTCTTTGCTTCCTCTTCAATATACTCTCTCTCTCTCTCTCTCTCTCTCTCTCTCTCTCTCTCTCTCTCTCTCTCTCTCTATATATATATATATATATATATATATATATACGTACGCACGTACGTACGCAGCACAGTACGCACGTACCGTACTTCACGCACGCACAGGCATTGCGCCGACAGCATTGGCATTTACGTACAGACACAGACGCACAGACACAGATGCAGACAGACAGACAGACAGACAGACAGACAGACAGACAGACAGACAGACAGACAGACAGACAGACAGACAGACAGACAGACAGACAGACAGACAGACAGACAGACAGAGAGAGAGAGAGAGAGAGAGAGAGAGAGAGAGAGAGAGAGAGAGAGAGAGAGAGAGAGAGAGAGAGACAGAGAGAGAGAGAGAGAGAGAGAGAGAGAGAGAGAGAGAGAGAGAGAGAGAGAGAGAGAGAGAGAGAGAGAGAGAGAGAGAGAGAGAGACAGGAGAGAGAGAGACAGAGAGAGAGAGACAGAGAGAGAGAGACAGAGAGAGAGACAGACAGAGACAGAGACAGAGACACAGAGACAGAGACACAGAGACAGAGACACAGAGACAGAGACACAGAGACAGAGACACAGAGACAGAGACAGAGACAGAGAGAGAGAGAGAGAGAGACAGAGACAGAGACAGAGACAGAGAGAGAGAGACACACAGACAGAGACAGAGAGAGAGAGAGAGAGACACAGAGAGAGAGACAGAGACAGAGAGAGAGTACTTTATTTAAGAAGTTAAATTGTGATTCATATTTTAATTAATTAATGATGCAGAATTAATAATTCTAAAAGATTTTATTCATATATTGATGACATGCTTATTTTTATTTTTTTTTTGTATAATTTTCAGTAAATTATTATTATTATTATTATTATTATTATTATTATTATTATTATTATTATTATTATTATTATTATTATTATTATTTTTATTATTATTAATGCTAATTACGATGATGGTAACAGCAACAGGAAGTATGTAGTCTAAAAAGAAAAATCCTGCTAGTAAATAGTTACGTTCGTGCGCACTTATTAAAATTATGGATTAATGATTCTTCATGATGATATAACTGACGGAGGACTAGCCAAAATGGGCGACAGGGATAATGGTCGACACATCAAAAAAATTTCCAGTACAGTCCGCCGCAGGCGTTATGTTAGGTTAGGTTAGGTTAGGTTAAATTAAGTTTTATTGGATTCGTTAGAGAAACTCTATATAAGCAGATTTTTTTTTACAAGCTTCAACTAACGTCATAGTTTAACATTTTTTGAAACGCGCTGTCAATCACAAATTTTGTATTACAAAAGCATTCTCGGAGTCGACGTTCGTGTTAGCTAGGCGTAGCCTCCTCTCAGGAGTCATAAAAATTCTATTGTTGTTCTCGACAAGGAGCGATTATTTCCTTGACGGATGTCGTTTAAGTTTTAAATTGACTTATTAATTCCTTCTATAATCTTTGTTCAAAAACGTTATAATTTATGTTTTCTCAAATTATGAGTCATAATTTGTTCGCAGGGATGCAATAAATATTTAAATTTATTTAGTTGACTAAAATAGTAGCGAGAATGGATTAAAGCTACTTTTTTTTATTTATATATTTTTTTATCTAAAATTTTTTCCTACAACTCTTATTTTTTTTTAAATGACTTATTTATTAATGTTTGTTGTATTTTGTATTTTATTTTCAGTTAAAGTTGAAGCAGAAGGCGTCTCACCACAGGCAAAGCTTATTATGAGGCAGAGCTACTTTTCTAGGTCCATAAATTTTGATACGAAAACATCAACAATGTATATTGGTTCTGCTTCAGCTTTGATTAATAAAAATATTGAAAACGACAATAATGATTGCAAAAATCTGTTTGAGAAAGATATTTCCGTTTTGGATAAAGGAAAGTATAATAATAATGATAATGAATCATTCACGTGCTCATATTGTGCCAAAAAGTTTGGTCGTAAAGATAGTTTAATATATCACATTCGAATCCATACAGGTGAAAAGCCATATAAGTGTTCCTACTGTGATAAAAGTTTTAATCGTAAGCATCATTTAGAATCCCACATTCGAACCCACACAGGTGAAAAGCCATTTAAGTGTTCTTACTGTGATAAAAGTTTTAATCATAGCCATCATTTAGAATCCCACATTCGAACCCACACGGGTGAAAGACCGTTTAAATGTTCTTACTGTGATAAAAGTTTTAGTGAAAAATGTAGTTTGAAATCCCACATTAGAACTCACACGGGTGAAAAACCATATAAGTGCTCTTACTGTGAGAGAAGTTTTTATGAAAAGAGTACGTTAAAATCCCACATTCGAACCCACACAGGTGAAAAGCCATTTAAGTGTTCTTACTGCGAGAATAGCTTTAATGATAAAAGTAGTTTAAGAGTTCACCTTCGAACCCACACAGGTGAAAAGCCATATAAGTGTTCCTACTGTGATAAAAGTTTTAATCGTAAGCAGCACTTAAAATCCCACATTCGAACCCACACGGGTGAAAAACCATTTAAGTGTTCCTATTGTGATAAAAGTTTTAATGAGAAAAGTATTTTAAAAACCCACATTCGAATCCACACGGGTGAAAAGCCATTTAAGTGTTCCTACTGTGAGAAAAGTTTTAATGATAGGAGTACTTTAAGAGTTCACCTTCGAACCCACACGGGTGAAAAGCCATTTAAGTGTTCTTACTGTGATAAAAGTTTTATTCAGAGAGTTAATTTAAGAGTTCACCTTCGAGCCCACACAGGTGAAGCTTCAACTTCACAGGAATCATAAAAACATTTGAATCTTTATTAAAGATTAGTGTTAAAAATGAACATTGATTGTTACGACAGTCCTGAAATTATTTTAAAAATATGAATTATTATAAATTTACTGTATTTAGAATTAAGTAATACTTTATATTAGTAGTCTGGTAGATAGTAGGTGGCAGTAGTAATACTTTATATTAGTAGTCTGGTAGATAGTAGGTGGCAGTAGTAGGCTTAGGAGACTGAAGCTTTAGTCTAGATATTTAAATGAAGGCCTAGATGTGTTAAATGGATGCTTTTATTGTATTAAGAGGTTTTGTTTTTCTTATGTTTATGAAGCAGGAAAATTATTATTTGTTCTAAAAAGAAACTTCTTTAATTTTTGTTTATTTTTTAGTTATTTTGTACATGTTTCCAGTTTGACTCTTTTTAAATAGTTTTATTTTTTTTTTTTTTATTTTTTATAATGCAAAGAGGAATTAAGATTTAGGTATGTATATTTTTTATGCAATTTATTGAATTTATATTTTTTATACAGTACTTAGTTTATACGTGGACTTAAACTGAGAGTAATAAATGATTTGTACCATTTTAGAGTTTCATTCTTCCTAATGATAAAGCTATCCACAGCAACTTAATTTGGTTTTATTTTTTCTTGTTTATCATTGAACTCTCTTCTTATATTTGGCTTTACTATAAAGCAGAGCTGTGGAAACGGTAATTGTTTGGACCTATACCCAAATCTTTGACAGGTAAAATCGTCGTAAACTTTTTCAATAAAATATTTCTTCCATTTTTATATATATATATATATATATATATATATATATATATATATATATATAATATATATATATATATATATATATATATATATATATATATATATATATATATATATATATATATATATATATATATATATATATATATATATATATATATATATATATATATATATATATATATATATATATATATATATATTCTATATATAGTATATATATATATATATATATACATATATACATATATATATATATATATATTATGGGTATTTTATTAGTTATATATATATATATATATATCGGTATATATATTATATATATATATATATATATACGGTATATAATAGTTGGAGTTAGCAGTCCAAGTTACCCCGTGTTACGGTATATATATATAAATTTATACTTCAGCTTAAGGTCGGTATATATATATATATATATATTAGTGGTAGGTATATATATATATATATATATGAGGTTATATGTCGGCAATATATATATATATACATATATATAATGGTATATATATTATATATATATACATATATATATATATATATATATATGTTGAGTTATATATATATATATATACATATACATATATATATTAGTTATATATATATAATATATATATATATATATACATATATATTAGCATATATATATATATATATATATATATATATATATATATATATATATATATATATATATATATATATATATATATATATATATATATATATATATATTTATCTGTGACGAGTTGTCACTAATTTATATATAGAGGGGGGGGTGTTGGGCTGTCTTTTCGACATTTGTCATACTCTCCTACTGCTTTTCTTTTCCGATGCTTGTAGCGCTCCTTACTCCCAATCTTGGGAAAATAAGGTAGGTGAAGAAAGAAAGAGAATATATATATATATATATATATAGTATATATATATATATATGGTTATATATATAGTATATATATATCTGTGTATGTCTCCAGGTAGGGAAGAGAAGACAGTATATATATATATATATATATATATATATATATATATATATATATATATATATATATATATATATATATATATATATATATATATATATATGATTATTTTTTCTATTTTTGTCACACAAAAAAAAAAAAAAATGCGGAATTGCGATTGCGATAATTTGAAAAAAGTTGCGGAATTGCAGTTAGCGGAATGCCTAAATCATTCCGCAATTAGAGGACTACAAGCCCTAAGGTTTATTTGTTTTCAATCCTTAAATTTTAAAAACAATGTACAATATTAGTCATGTATTAGTCTTAGATATGTACAAAAATAATTTGGCAAATAGAAATAAATTCATTTAATTTGGACATTTTGTTTATATATATATATATATATATATATATATATATATATATATCCATATATAGTAAGATATAGTATATATTTATTTTTATATATATATATATATATATATATATATATATATATATATATATATATATATATATATATATTAGAGTTATGACTAAAAAATTTTGCAAAATTTTGAATCTCCTGTTGTCGCAAATGATGAACTTTTGTGATCTGATTACTAAAACATTATTATTGCAGGTGGCCATAAAAAAAACTTCCCGCACCAACCCGTTTCAGTATCAGTGTGTGTCACGAGATCTGTATGTACGGTGCTGTATCCTGTAGCAAATAAAAAAGTAGATCCTTATAAAATCACTCATGATTATTTATTAATGATTATTTAAATTATTATTTATTAAATGACTTATGACAAAGGAAAACGTGTCAAACGTTTAGCATCACATGCAGCTAAGTTGGTGACAAAAATCTCTTTCAAGTAATAAAGCTACTGCTCCAGTCTGGCTGAAGATGGAATCAGTGTTCCAACACTATCACAGTCAGGTGTTTGGTGAGCTGTTATAAGAAGTAGCAAAGATGCGAAGCGTAAAATAAAATCTATTTTGCAAGAAGAGAAATATTTCTGCCTTCGTTTTGACGGTAAGCGAATTGCAAATCACGAGTATCAAGTGGTAATCTTAGAGGATTGAAATTAGGTATAGTAAAATGTGAATGTTAATTATCACAGTATATTTTTAATACAAAGTTTGGTGAATCAATTTGATACATGGAAGAACTTAAAAATAATCGTATGTGACACAACAACAGTAAATACTGGACGAGTGAATGGAATTGTTAAAAAATTAAAAACTGAAATGGTCACATGAGGATTTGGTCAGCCACAGTACATTGGCTGCCAGCATCATATTCTTGATAGAATCTTAAAGCATGTGTTAGACTTCTTTAATCCAATTTCTTCTACCAAACCAACTCTCAACTATGAATTCGTGGACGAAGTGATATAAAACAATACGATATCTTGCAGCAGTCCTACAAGCCAGAGAGTGAAATGATAACTATTCAAAATTCAGGTTGGCGAGATGATTTTAGATTTCTGTATGAGTTATGTAGAGCATTCAGTTTCCTTAAAGAAACTAGTGCGTACCCCGTAATTAATTGGAGAAAATTACTGTCTCTTCACAATGCCAGATGGAATTCACGTGCTTTATATGCTCTTATTTCGTACTTCCTCCTTCCTAAATGGAGAATTTCACTGGAAACACTGTGCGCTTTCATCTCAAATACATGGCAAGAAGCCTGGTTTTCTAACCAAATGTTTAACGCACAGATTCACCAGAAATTGATGGATGGAATTTCCGAATTAAATTGCTCTGCAGCCATGAAGTGCTTTGAAACTCACTGGAATGTTGACAGATCCGTTGTAGATATACCACAGACGAATATTTGTGCCGAACGAGGGGTGAAATTAATGGAAGAACTGTACCAGAAATGCAAAACAGATAAATATTTGAATCTGAAGCTTATTGCAACTAATACATTTTGATTGTGCTGAATGTACTTAAGTTTCAGAATTTTCATTGTCATTGGTACGGAATATTTTTTATGAATTGAACGAAATAATTGTCATTTTCTGTCATTATTGTCATTATTAAAAAGTTCATTGATTTCTAATACAGGCTAAAAAATTTTTTTTTGTCATAACTCTAATATATATATATATATATATATATATATATATATATATATATATATATATATATATATATATACATATTTGTGTAACTTTACATATATATATATAGTATATATATATATATATATATATATATATATATATATATATATATATATATAGTTATATATCAGGATATATATATATATATATATAATAAATAAAAAAAAAATATTTTTTTTTATATATATTTATATATATATATATATATATATATATATATATATATATATATATATATATATCTGATGACCACAGCCCTCCGCCCTCATTTCAAACTTCCAGTCGTTGAGTTCCTGAATGAGGACTTCAAGGAGATCATCAGGAAGAGGGTTATCAGTGAGGTGCTGATAAACGTGACTCCTGATCACGACAACGATGGTGCCGCCCAAGAGCAGGAGCAGGTGGAAAACGACCCCTTTCATTACATGAAGGTGAATGACAACCAGCCTCTGGCTCCCGACCACCATGAGGAGGACTTGAAGAAGGCCTTTGAGATTTGGAACAAGCTGAAGGTGAAGAGGACCACCCCACTGTCTGTATACCTATTCCCTCAGCAGCACAGAGAAGTCTGGTTGGACCTCTTTATCAAGTACAATACCCCTGTCCCCTCCTCCGCGGCTGTGGAGAGATTGTTCAGTTTGGGCTCTAATGTTCTCAGGCCTAAGAGGTCATCCCTGACTGATGAGAATTTTGAGAAGCTGGTGTTTCTGAATTGAAATATGCACCTCTTGAATTTGAAGTGCCTGTGCCAGAGGGAGTAAAAGGAAGGGGAGGAGGAGGGAGAACAACAGCAATATCATCCAGTACTGTAATTAAGTTAGTGCTATGCAGCAACCTAAATTGGTAATAAATGCGCCACAAATAAATGTTTTTGTCCTATTCCTCCTCCTCCTCCTCCTCCTTCTCCACCCTTTGGCACAGCCAAGAAGCACGATCCTCTGGAGAGCTCTGGGAGAACGAGTTTTGAGGCCTGATGGAAGAAGATGCTAGTTCTACTGAAAGGACGAAAATCCTACCTGAGAGTGTTTAACTCGAGGACTGGCGTCGGAGACCATTGCCCCGAGAAATGGTTCTCTAGAGTGTTCTAGGGTTAAGAGTTTCGGACCAGAAGAAGAAGATGCTGGATCAACTGAAAGGCGAAAACCCTTTCTGGGAGTTGTTCTAGATTATATATATATATATATATATATATATATATATATATATATATATATTATATATATATATATATATATATATATATATATATATATATATATATATATATATATATATATATATATATATATATATATATATATATATATATATATATATATATATATATATATATATATATATATATATATATATGAAGAAGTTTCAAAAGAAAGATGTTTGGAATAATAAAAGGAGGAAAAAAGAAATATAAAAGCTGCATACGTAGGAGGGAAAAAAAAGAGATAAATGAACAGTTTGGAAGGAGGATGAATGGGGACTTACAAGGGAATAGGAAGCTCTTCTGGAAGGAAGCGCGAAAGGTTAAGAATGAAAATAAGAGGAACATGCTCAGAATAATGAATAGGGGTGGTGCTTTTGTAACTGATGAAACGGATGTGAGGGGAGTGTGGATGGAACACTTCGAAAATCTGTATAACATTG
Source organism: Trachelipus rathkii (assembly GCA_015478945.1). Taxonomy (NCBI): domain Eukaryota; kingdom Metazoa; phylum Arthropoda; class Malacostraca; order Isopoda; family Trachelipodidae; genus Trachelipus; species Trachelipus rathkii. The sequence goes on along the minus strand of JABUQX010144615.1, from coordinate 10,785 downwards.
GTAGTAATAAAGAGGTGATAGTGAATGTGTGTGGGTTTGATGGTGCAGGAAGGAATGGATATTTTTGGGATGAGGTCATTAATAAGGAGGAGGTAATGGGTAGAGTGAGACAGTTGAAGAATGGTAAATCTGCAGGTATAGATGAAATTGCTGGTGAAATGAGCAAGAACGGAGTTGAGATGGTGATTGAATGGATTTGGAAATTGTGCAACAAAGCGTTTATGGAGGGTATAGTTCCGAGGGAGAGGAGAGCAGCAATAGTACCCTTATATAAGGGTAAGGGAGATAAGGGTAACTGTAGGAATTATAGGGAAATTAGTTTATTGAGTGTTGTAGGAAGATATATGCTGGTATTTTGGTCGAAAATGTGCGTCAAGTGACTGAAGGGACTGATTGGTAAAGAAACAGGTGCGTTTAGGAACTGTAGAGGATGTGTGGATCAAATCTTTATATTGCACTGAAACAAATGATTGAGAAAATGAGGGAGAAGAAGAATAAATTGTATTTAGGTTTTATGGATTTGCAACAGGCGTATGATAGGATTAATAGGGAAGCTCTATGGTAGGTGTTAGTGATATATGGTGCTGGTGGTAGGCTTGAATGGAATCAAAAGTACATATGATAGTGAAGTGTGTACAAGAATAAAGTGATTGGTTTGTTTAATAGTGGAGTGAGGCAGGATGTGTGCTATGTCTCCTGGTTGTTCAATTCTTGTAGCATGGAGATTGGGTTATGAAAGAATTAGAGGTGGGTGGTAGGAGATGGTGTTAGAATGATGGAGAATG
>JABUQX010144615.1:5000-7500 GCA_015478945.1 Trachelipus rathkii | reverse complement strand
GGGTTCATCCCCTGGCCCAGGTGGGCCACAACCATGCCCCCATACAAAACCCCGCCATTCTCTCCTATCATGCACCTTTATTCTCGCCTCTGCCAAACTCACATTTCTCTCCTTCAGACATTCGTTCACCGACTCAATCCACTTTCTCTTCGGTCTCCCAGCCGGTCGGTTCCCAACACACTCTCCACTATACATCCGCTTAACCAACCGACTTTCATTCATCCTTTCCACATGACCAAACCATCTCAACATACTTTCATTTATTCTCTCATTTACCCCTTTCTTCACACCACACAACTCTCTAATACGTTCATTCCTCACTTTATTAATTCTTTTCACACCTAGCATGCCCCTAAGATTGTCCATCTGAACACATTGAACTTTAGATCTATACTTCTTATTCCAGACCATAGTCTCACTACCATACAATAACACAGGTAACAACATACCCTCATGTAAGACTCTAGCGCACTCAAGACTTAGTCCCTTTACATTCACCAACGATTTAATTGCACTAGCCACCTTCCTGCCATTCACAACTTTCCTACTACACTCTGCATCATCCGTTCCCTTCTCATCCAACATACCCTAAATATTTAAACTCAGACACTTGCTCCAGCTGCTCATCATCTAACATAACTTCACACTGAGAACTGTCCTCACTCACAACCATAACCTTACTCTTATCTACGTTCACTTTCAAACCCCTCCTTTTACATACCCTGCCAAATCTCTCCACCAATCCTCTCAAACTCTCTTCAGACTCGCCACACAGAACCAAATCATCCGCATACAGTAGGTATACCCTCCACTCTTCTTCTCCATCATTCTAACACCATTTCCCTGCCATCCCCACCTCGAATTCTTTCATAAATAACCCCCATCCATATACACATTGAATAACCAAGGAGACATAACACAACCCTGTCTCACTCCGCTATTAATCCTAAACCAATCACCATTGACACCATTTATTCTTACACACGCTTCACTATCGTCATACATACTTTTGATTCCATTCAGAAGCCTACCACCAACACCATATATCACTAATACCTGCCATAAAGCTTCCCTATTAACTCTATCATACGCCTGTTGTAAATCCATAAAACCTAAATATAATTTATTCTTCTTCTCCCTCATTTTCTCAATCATTTGTTTCAATGTAAAGATTTGATCCACACATCCTCTACCACTCCTAAACGCACCTTGTTCTTCACCAATCAGTCCCTCAGTCATTCGACGCACTCTTTCAACCAAAATACCAGCATATATCTTCCATACAACACTCAATAAACATATTCCCCTTATAATTTCTACAGTTCCCCTTATCTCCCTTACCCTTATATAAGGGTACTATTACTGCTCTCCTCCAATCCCTTGGAACTATACCCTCCATAAACGCTTTATTACACAACTTCCAAATCCAATCAATCACCAACTCGCCTCCGCTCTTGATCATTTCACTAGTAATTTCATCTATACCTGCAGATTTACCATTCTTCAACTTTTCTCACTACCCATTACCTCCTTACTAATTACCTCATCCTCAAAATCCCTATTCTTTTGCAGCATTAAACCTACACACATTCACTAACACCATCATTACTGTTAATATTGTGCAGATTTTCAAAGTGTTCTTCCACACTCCCCTCATTGTTCATTTTCATCGTTACAGCACCACATCCCTATTCATATTTGCAGATATTCCCCTTATTCTCATTCTTAACCTTCGCGCTTCTTCCAGAAGAGCTTCCTATTTCCTTGTATGTCCTCATTCATCCTCCTTCCAAACTGTTCATTTACCTCTTGTTTTCTCCTACGTATACACCTTTTAGTATTTCTCTTTTCCTCCTTATATAATTCCAAGCATCTTTCTTTTGAAACTTCATCATTTGCTTTTAGTACATTCAACCACGCTTCTTTTTTACCTTTTACCGCTTTCATCACCTCTTCATTCCACCATTCGCTGTTAACATTCTTACTTCCTACTTTAGCACATCCACACACTTCCTTTGCACTACTAACAATTGCTTCCTTCATTTGCCCCCAGATTTGTTCAGTATCAACTTGTTCACATTCAACCGATTTACTAGCAAGCGCGGGCTCTTACATACTTATCCTTATTCTCTTGCTCACTTAACTTCTCACTCTTAATTTTACCTACTTCCCTTTCGTATCACCTTCCTCTCCATCCAAGCCCCCACTAACTTAATTTTTAATTCTTACATAGAACAAACATAATGATCCTCAGATAATCCCATTCCTAAACCCCTCACTGATTTAACATCCAACACATACTTCAACATCTCCTTCTTCACCAACACAAAATCAATCATACTTTTCACTTCGATACCATCTCTACCTACACCAACTCTAGTATACTTATGAATACTCTTGTGTGTTTTTAAAGAAAGTATTACTTACACACATACCTCTCTCTTCACAGAAATCAATCAATAATAATAATAATAATAATCAATAATCAATAATAATAATA
>JABUQX010144614.1:30000-32500 GCA_015478945.1 Trachelipus rathkii | reverse complement strand
AATCCTGCAAAAAATAAAAAACTGACAACCACCCGGATTTCATAATAGCAGCTCCAGTTCCTCTCTCATCAACGTAGAAGACTTTTTAAGTTTATAAAGCTCACCTGAAGAGGCCACGCGTAATGCTGGCGAAATATAGTGAGCAATACCTCAGTAAATAAAGATTTTTCCATGTTTTAATAATATATTAAAGTTTTATTTTATTAAGTGTGTGTTTCCAATCAATCCTTCATATATATATATATATATATAGAGAGTGAGTTATATAGCAGTTATATATATATATATATATATATATATATATATATATATATATATATATATATATATATATATATATATATATATATATATATATATATATATATATATATATATATATAATCTTTTTGAATTAAACTACAGCATATCTTGTTTGGTAAATATATGTGGAAATAAAACGTCTAACAGCTAGTTTTAAATCACAATCTCCCGATTTGTGATTTTTTATCTCGGCCTTTTCTCTTAAAATAAAAGGCAAGAAAGGCAGATTCAACATATAAATTAAAAAGGAAAAGGTAAGAAAAAAATGAGAGATTTTCAAAATTCTCGTTGGTAACATTTTTTCCCAACAACGGTTCTTTCTTCTTACTAGAATGGAAAACTTTTTAAATAAAGGAAGAAAAAAAGGGAAATATAAAGAAAAGTAAGAAATAAAGGGAGATACATAAAGAAAGAAATAATGTAAGATGAAATATGACTATTTTTTTTTTTTTTGTTTATATTATTTAAAATCTTAAATCAGCATCTATTTATATTATCTTTTTTTTTCATTATTTTAATTTTATTTTATTAGTATTAGTCAGATGTAACTGTTGTCACTTATCTGATTTGTGTTTTTTATTCGTCAGGTTATGCAGGAACAAAACTCTCTCTCTCTCTCTCTCTCTCTCTCTCTTCTCCTCTCTCTCTCTCTCTCTCTCTCTCTCTCTCTCTTCCTTCTCAATTTGCTGATGCAATTGCATACATTTATTTTTTAAGCAAACTTAAGCATATCTTTTATTTTTTTATATCATTTGAATAAGTAACTTTAAAAAATAAAAATAATTGTGTGCTCATCTAGTTTATCTTTCAGTTAAACTTTACTGCATTATGTAATAACTGATACTCCTGTAACTTTACGCGCGCTCGCATACACACACACACACACACACACACACACACACACACACACACACACACACACACACACACACACACACACACCTTCACACCTCACATCACATATATATATATATATGGTTAATAGTTTATATATAGTATATATATATATATGTTAGTTATATGTTATATATATATATATATATATATATATACATATATATATATATATATATATATAGTTGCTCTTGTACTCTTCTGGTATATATATATAAAGAATAGTTATATATATATATATATATATATATATATATGTTATAAATACATACATGTATAAATATATATATATGTATAAATAGTAGTTAGTATTTATATATATATATATATATATATATATATATATATATATATATATATATATATATATATATATATATATATATATATATATATGATAGAATTTGAACTTTATCTGGATATCTATATTCGTAGTCTATATTGGAAATGCAAAATCGAAGTTAAAAATTTAAAATATTATTTGGAATTTAGGACCAAAATGTCTGAATTCTGGTTAGTGCCTTAGGACCGATATCGGAATCAGATTCCAAGAACCGATACAAGTACCGGAACCGGAGGCATCAGAAAGTTGATTGTTCTTTAATAATAATTGGAATCAAACCGGTAACTGAATTTCAAAATTTTTTAGTTGGAATATGAACGGGAATCGAAAGTTCAAAAAATGTCAAAAGGGTCAAACCGGTTTCGAACCGGCGTCAAAACCGATTCCGATATTTTTGATACCGGTTAAATGAAAATTAGTTTCAATTTGAATAGACGAATTAAGATAAAAATGTTTATATATTCCTAAATAATAAAATAAATGAATAAAATATAAAATAGTTGAAAGAAAAACCTTAATCGGTAAGAACTCTAAAAAGCTTCTCTTTAGGAATCAAACCTTAGGCCTTCGTCACACAAATTCGTTTAGTTATTGCATATACATTTTTTAAATAAAACAAACCACTTCAACTTTTATTAACGGCTTCCTGTGCTAATTTTATTAATTAATTTTTATATTATGTTGCTGTTTGCTAATATATAAAAACCTAGGAAAAATAACGATCAGTCAAACACTTAATTAAGACTATGATAATAATAATAATAACACACACACACACACACACACACACACACACACACACACACACACACACACACACACACACACACACACCGTAATTGGCGTAATTGAGAAATTATGCACGCTAAGGTAGTTAAAAAAAAAAAAATTTCAATACAAACATTTTATTATATATATATATATATATATATATATATATATATATATATATATATATAT